>JARKHS020032937.1:0-10777 GCA_030143305.2 Amblyomma americanum
ATTTTTACATGTGCGGAAGTGTAGTTAGATGCATTGTAACTGCCGTCTAATGAGACAGGCCCTGCAGTGGCATCGCTGCCCCATTTGCGGTTATTACTGAGGATTGATGACGGATAGCTGGCGTTGTTTCCAAGCAATCACTACTAAACCTGTACCGAAACCTGTTCAGCGCAAAGCGCGAATTTTTAGCATCGTACACTAGACGGTCTCACCCATCGCACTGGGAATCGATGAGAGATTAACCGGAGTTGTATGCGGTTGAGATGATGTTACTGGAGTCTCTGCCGTGGCGAAGTAGAGCTCGAAGGTATACATCACTGCGCATTTTTGCATGTGCGGAAGTGTAGTTAGATGCAGGGTACCTGTCGTCTGAGACAGGCCCTACAGTGGCATCGGTTTCCTCCTTGCGGGTATTACTGAGGATAGATGACGGACAGCTAACGATGTTTCCAAGCAATCCCAACATAACCTGTACAGGAACCTGTTCAGAGCAAAGCACGAAGTTTAGCATCGTACTCTAGACGGTCTCGCGCATCACACTGTGAATCGATGAATGGTTAACCGGAGTTTAATGCGGTTGAGAGGATTTCGATGGGGTCTCAGCCGTGGCGAAGTAGAGCTCGCAGGTATACATCACTGCGCATTTTTGTCATGTGCGGAAGTGTAGATAGATGCAGTGTAACTGTCGTATAATGAGACAGGTCCTGCAGTGGCATTGCTGTCCCCCTTGCGGGAATTACTGTGGATTGATGACGGATAGCTAACGGTGTTTCCATGAAATCCAACAAAACCTGTACAGGAACCTGTTCAGAGCAAATCTCGAAGTTTAGCATCGTACTCTAGACGGTCTCGCCCATCGCACTGCGAATCGATGAAAGGTTAACCGGATTTTTATGCGGTTCAGAGGATGTCACTGCGGTGTCTGCCGTGGCGAAGTAGAGCTCGAAGGTATACACCACTGGGCATTTTTACATGTGCGGTAGTGTAGATAGATGCAGTGTAACTGTCGTCTGAGACAGGCCCTGCAGTGGCTTTGCTGTCCCCCTTGTGGGAATTACTGTGGATTGATGACGGATAGCTAACGGTTTTTCCAAGAAATCCAACAAAACCTGCACAGGGACCTGTTCAGAGCAAAGCACGAAGTCTAGCATCGTACTCGAGACGGTCTCGCCCATCGCACTGCGAATCGACGAAAGGTCCACCGGAGTTTTATGCGGTTCACAGGATGATGTCACTGGGGCCTTGGCGTGGCGGAGTGGAGCTCGAAGGTATACATCACTGCGCATTTTTACATGTGCGGAAGTGTAGTTAGATGCAGTGTACCTGTCGTCTAATGAGACAGGCCCTGCAGTGGCATCGCAGCCCCATTTGCGGGTATTACTGAGGATTGATGACGGATAGCTGGCGTTGTTTCCAAGCAATCACTACTAAACCTGTACCGAAACCTTTTCAGCGCAAAGCGCGAATTTTTAGCATCGTACACTAGACGGTCTCACCCATCGCACTGGGAATCGATGAGAGATTAACCGGAGTTGTATGCGGTTGAGATGATGTTACTGGAGTCTCTGCCGTGGCGAAGTAGAGCTCGAAGGTATACATCACTGCGCATTTTTGCATGTGCGGAAGTGTAGTTAGATGCAGGGTACCTGTCGTCTGAGACAGGCCCTACAGTGGCATCGGTTTCCTCCTTGCGGGTATTACTGAGGATAGATGACGGACAGCTAACGATGTTTCCAAGCAATCCCAACATAACCTGTACAGGAACCTGTTCAGAGCAAAGCACGAAGTTTAGCATCGTACTCTAGATGGTCTCGCGCATCACACTGTGAATCGATGAATGGTTAACCGGAGTTTAATGCGGTTGAGAGGATTTCGATGGGGTCTCAGCCGTGGCGAAGTAGAGCTCGCAGGTATACATCACTGCGCATTTTTGTCATGTGCGGAAGTGTAGATAGATGCAGTGTAACTGTCGTATAATGAGACAGGTCCTGCAGTGGCATTGCTGTCCCCCTTGGGGGAATTACTGTGGATTGATGACGGATAGCTAACGGTGTTTCCATGAAATCCAATAAAACCTGTACAGGAACCTGTTCAGAGCAAATCGCGAAGTTTAGCATTGTAATCTAGACGGTCTCGCCCATCGCACTGCGAATCGATGAAAGGTTAACCGGATTTTTATGCCGTTCAGAGGATGTCACTACGGAGTCTGCAGTGGCGAAGTAGAGCTCGAAGGTATACACCACTGGGCATTTTTACATGTGCGGTAGTGTAGATAGATGCAGTGTAACTGTCGTCTAATGAGACGGGCCCTGCAGTGGCTTTGCTGTCCCCTTTGCGGGAATTACTGTGGATTGATGACGGATAGCTAACGGTTTTTCCGAGAAATCCCAATAAAACATGTACAGGAACCTGTTCAGAGCAAAGCTAGAATTTTTAGCATCGTCCTCAAGACGGTCGCGCCCATCGCACTGGGAATCGATGAAAGCTTAACCGAAGTTTTATGCGGTTTAGACGATGTCACAGGGGCCTCTGCCATGGCGAAGTAGAGCTCGAAGGTATACATCACTGCGCATTCTTACATGTGCGGATGTGTAGTTAGATGCATTGTTACTGTCGTCTAATGAGACAGGACCTGCAGTGGCATCGCTGCCCTATTTGCGGTTATTACTGAGGATTGATGACGGATAGCTGGCGTTGTTTCCAAGCAATCACCACTAAACCTGTACAGAAACCTGTTCAGAGCAAAGCTCGAATTTTTAGCATCGTACACTAGACGGTCTCGCCCTTCGCACTGGGAATCGATGAAAGGTTAACCGGAGTTTTATGCGGTTGAGAGGAGGTCACTGGGAGATCTACCGTGGCGAAGTAGAGCTCGAAGGTATACATCACTGCGCATTTTTACACGTGCGGAAGTGCAGTCAGATGCAGTGTAACTGTCATGTAATGAGGCAGGCGCTGCAGTGCAACGCTGCACCCCTTGCGGGTATCAATGAGGATTGATGACGGATAGCTGGCGTTGTTTCCTAGCAATCACAACAAAACCAGTACAGAAACCTGTTCGGAGCAAAGCTCGAAGTTTCGCATCGTACTCTAGACGGTCTCGCCCATCGCACTTGGAATCGATGAAAGGTTAACCGGAGTTTTATGCGGTTGAGAGGATGTCCGTGGGGTCTTGCAGTTGCGGTGCGGAGCTCGAAGGTATACATCACTGCGCATTTTTACATGTACGGAGTGTAGTTAGATGCAGTGTAACTGTCGTCTAATGAGACAGGCCCTGCAGTGGCATCGCTGCGACTTTTGCGGTTATTACTGAGGATTGATGACAGATAGCTCGCGTTGTCTCTAAGCAATCACAACTAAACCTGTACAGAAACATGTTCAGAGCAATGCTCGAATTTTTAGCATCGTACACTAGACGGTCTCGCCCATAGCACTGCGAATCGATGAAAGGTTAACCGAAGTCTTAAGCGGTTCAGAGGATGTCACTGGGGTCTCTGCGTGGCGAAGTAGAGCTCGAAGGTATACATCACTGCGAATTTTTACATGTGGTGAAGTGTGGTTCGGTGCAGTCTAACTGTCCTTTACTGAGACAGGCCCAGCAGTTGCATCGCTGCCCCCCTTGCGGGTATTACTGTGGATTGATGACGGATAGCTAACGGTGTTTCCAAGAAATCCCAATAAAACGTGTACAGGAACCTGTTCAGAGCATAACACGAAATCTAGCATCGTACTCAAAACGGTCTCGCGCATCACACTGTGAATCGATGAAAGGTTAACCGGAGTTTTATGCGGTTCAGAGAATTTCACTGGGGTCTTAGCCGTGGCGACGTAGAGCTCGCAGGTACACATCACTGCGCATTTTTCATGTGCGGAAGTGTAGTTAGGTACCGTGTACCTCGTGTCTAATGAGACAGGCCCTGCAGTGGCATCGCTGCCCCATTTGTGGTAGTACTGTGCATTGATGACGGATAGCTAACGGTGTTTCCAAGAAATTCTAATAAAGCATGTACAGGAACCTGTTCAGAGCAAAGCTCGAATTTTTAGCATCGTATTCAAGACCGTCTCGCCCATCGCACTGGGAATCGATGAAAGGATAACCGGAGTTTTATGCGGTTCAGACGATGTCACAGGGGTCTCTGCCATGGCGAAGTAGAGCTCGAAGGTATACATCACTGCGCATTCTTACATGTGCGGATGTGTAGTTAGACGCATTGTTACTGTCGTCTAAAGAGACAGGCCCAGCAGTTGCATCGCTGTCCCCCTTGCGGGTATTACTGTGAATTGGTGAGGATAGCTAACGGTGTTTCCAAGAAATCCCAATAAAACGTGTACAGGAACCTGTTCAAAGCAGAGCTCGAATTTTTAGCATCGTACTCTAGTCGAACTCGCCCAACGCACTGGGAATCGATGAAAGTTTAACCGGAGTTTTATGCGGTTGAGAGGATGTCACTGGGGTCTTGCCGTGGCGGTGCGGAGCTCGAAGGTATACATCACTGCGCATTTTTACATGTGCGGAAGTGTAGTTAGATGCATTGTAACTGCCGTCTAATGAGACAGGCCCTGCAGTGGCATCGCTGCCCCATTTGCGGTTATTACTGAGGATTGATGACGGATAGCTGGCGTTGTTTCCAAGCAATCACTACTAAACCTGTACCGAAACCTGTTCAGCGCAAAGCGCGAATTTTTAGCATCGTACACTAGACGGTCTCACCCATCGCACTGGGAATCGATGAGAGATTAACCGGAGTTGTATGCGGTTGAGATGATGTTACTGGAGTCTCTGCCGTGGTGAAGTAGAGCTCGAAGGTATACATCACTGCGCATTTTTGCATGTGCGGAAGTGTAGTTAGATGCAGGGTACCTGTCGTCTGAGACAGGCCCTACAGTGGCATCGGTTTCCTCCTTGCGGGTATTACTGAGGATAGATGACGGACAGCTAACGATGTTTCCAAGCAATCCCAACATAACCTGTACAGGAACCTGTTCAGAGCAAAGCACGAAGTTTAGCATCGTACTCTAGACGGTCTCGCGCATCACACTGTGAATCGATGAATGGTTAACCGGAGTTTAATGCGGTTGAGAGGATTTCGATGGGGTCTCAGCCGTGGCGAAGTAGAGCTCGCAGGTATACATCACTGCGCATTTTTGTCATGTGCGGAAGTGTAGATAGATGCAGTGTAACTGTCGTATAATGAGACAGGTCCTGCAGTGGCATTGCTGTCCCCCTTGCGCGAATTACTGTGGATTGATGACGGATAGCTAACGGTGTTTCCATGAAATCCAACAAAACCTGTACAGGAACCTGTTCAGAGCAAATCTCGAAGTTTAGCATCGTACTCTAGACGGTCTCGCCCATCGCACTGCGAATCGATGAAAGGTTAACCGGATTTTTATGCGGTTCAGAGGATGTCACTGCGGTGTCTGCCGTGGCGAAGTAGAGCTCGAAGGTATACACCACTGGGCATTTTTACATGTGCGGTAGTGTAGATAGTGTAGTGTGGTAATCTTCATCGATATAACCACTGACATGCGTCGCGTGCTGCCGCTCTCAAGGACGAAGAAGTTGTTCGCTGCCTTGCTCTTTCGCCACGCCTGACGCTTCGCTGCGAGTCTCCCCTGAGCGGCTGGAATCATCTGGGTTCACCGAATAAACACACCCCTACAATTGGTGGAGGTGCGGGGTACGTTCCCGTCCACCCTGGAACTAAGAAGCCGCACGTTACCCTCTGCTTCCAGCATGCCGGATGACACTGCCACGACATCGTCGCCCCTCCCAACCACCGTGCTGTGTTCTGGAGCTCTACGGCAGCGTGATCCGTGCTTCTTCAGTGGCACAGCCGACCAGGACGTCGACGATTGGTTGGCGGCATATGAGCGCGTCAGTAGCTACAACAGATGGGACGACGCTATCAAGCTAAGCAATGTAATCTTTTATCTGACTGACGTGGCGAACCTCTGGTTTCGCAACCATGAGGCAGACCTGCCATCTTGGTCTGCATTTAAAAAGAATTTTGCAGAAGTGTTCGGCCGCCCTGCAGTTCGCAAGCTCCGGGCAGAACAACGCTTGCGTGAGCGCACTCAGCAAGTCGATGAGTCGTTCACTAGTTATATAGAGGACATCGTGGACCTATGCAAGCGTGTCGATCCGCTAATGACTGAAGCGGATAAGATCGAGAACATCATGAAAGGCATCTCTGACGACGCGTGCCAAATGCTCTGGGTAAAAAATCCTGCCACGGTGAGTGACGTGATCAAGCTTTGCCAGAGCTACGACGTGCTTCGTAAGAAGCGCGCTTCTACCCGGCGGTCCGGTGTTAGAGACGACGCCATCTCTACACTTGCGCTGGGCGGTTCTACCCCATCAGAGGACAGCCCTTTACTTCAGCAAATCAAAGCCTTCGTTCGAGACGAGGTCGCCCGCCAGCTATCGCTGGTCCCTCAGTTACAGGATAGTGGCCGCCTTGTTCCTGACATGGCTCCGTCTTTGGCCCCTACCATACGGCGTGCCGTTCAAGATCACATCGCTGACGTTCTTCCTCCCAGCTCCATGCTCCCGCCCAGCCCTGTGCTGCCGCCCAGCCCCGTGCCAGCGCAAGTAACGGCACCACTGACATGCGTCCAAGTTGCGGCCAGGCCGCTCATGCCATCAGCATCTCTTTCCTACCAGGCCGCTCCTTCCAACCTTCCTTCGCCTTTGCCTGGGTCTGCATTCCATGTCCCTATTCCAAGGGTACGCCAACGCCCTACGAACCCTTGGCGTACCGCGGACAACCGACCAATCTGCTACTCTTGCGGGCTGCCGGGCCATGTCGCACGCCTTTGCCGCCAACGCCTTCCACCTTCTCGACCTGAACTATGGAACTACTCCTACAATACAGACCAGCCCTCGCCGAGAAATCCGCCCAGTTCCGAATTTGTATCTCGTGACAATCAAACGTACACAGCTCGCCGATCACCTTCCCCTCGTCGCCGTTCCCCGTCCCCACTCCGACGTTCTACCGGCACCGTTGAGGGAAACTAACAGTCGCAGTTCCCGGGGCAAGAACTGCGCTTGGTTCGAACTCTTCAAGTCCTCGGTGTTCTCCCACTAACGTAATTCAAGTGTTTGTCGACGGCGTCGCAGTACTCGCTCTAGTCGACACGGGCGCTGCCGTATCAGTCATCAGTGAAGCTCTTTGCCGTCGTCTTCGTAAGGTGACCACCGCACTTTCCGACTTTTCGCTTCGCACCGCCTCATCACAGCGCATTCATCCCTCAGCGGCGTGCACGGCCCGTGTTCTCATCGAAGACGTCTTATACACCATCGAGTTTATTGTACTGTCTCGCTGCTCACACGACATCATCCTGGGCTACGATTTCCTTTCCACTCATCATGCCGTTATTGACTGTGCCCGCGCGGAAGTTTCCTTTTTACCTCTTTGTGATACCGTCTTGTGTGACGTCCCTACCCGGCCTGCAAAACTCCTCGTCGCCAGTGACACAGACATTCCTCCATTTTCTGCTGCCCTCGTTCCACTCTCCTGTGAAAGCGTTATTAGTTCGACTGTCTTCTTCACACCTTCCGACGCCGCTTCACGCCATCCCTGCCTCCTGCTTCCATTTGCGGTCCTCAAGATCGAAGATGGCCTTAGTGCAATGTACGTCTCAAATCCATTTTCGTGCCCGTCCGTCCTGCTACGCGGCGAGTGTCTCGGTCGTATTGAAGAACTTGATCCCGCGCTTGTAAATACTCTTCCTGCAACGCCTACTTCATTAGACGTTAATGTGCTCAGCTCTTGCGATACAGCGACCGCTTCGACACCACCCGATGTTCTTCAACAAGCTATTGACGCAGATCTCCCACCCGCACAACGCGATCAACTCGCTGCTCTTCTACAGAACTTCACTTCTGCCTTCGACCTTCCTCACACTGCTCTGGGTCGCACGTCTGTCGTTACGCACGCAATCGACACTGGTACAAACGCACCTTTACGACAGCGTCCTTATCGCGTGTCGGCCTCTGAGCGCCAAGTCATTGCTGACAACGTGGACGACATGCTTCGCCGGGGCGTCATACAGCCATCTAACAGTCCATGGGCTTCTCCGGTTGTTTTGGTCACCAAGAAAGATGGTTCCATCCGGTTTTGCGTCGATTACCGTAGGCTTAACAAAATCACGCGCAAAGATGTCTATCCTTTGCCGCGAATCGACGACGCCTTGGACTGTTTACAGGGAGCCGAGTATTTCTCCTCTTTGGATTTGCGCTCCGGCTACTGGCAGGTACCGATGGCTGATAATGACCGCTCGAAAACTGCCTTTATAACACCGGATGGATTATACGAGTTCAACGTTATGCCCTTTGGCCTCTGCAATGCCCCGGCTACTTTCGAGCGCCTGATGGACACTGTTCTTCGTGGACTCAAGTGGCAGACCTGTCTTTGTTATCTGGACGACATCGTAGTTTTTTCTGCCGACTTTTCTTCTCACCTTCTCCGCCTAAAGGATGTCCTCACGTGTCTCGCCGGCGCTGGGCTTCAGTTGAATTTGAAGAAGTGCCACTTTGCCGCTCGAAAACTCACAATTTTAGGCCACGTAGTTTCTAAGCACGGCATTCTTCCCGACCCCACCAAACTTCGCGCAGTTGCAGAGTTCCCGAAGCCAACCTCCCTGAAGCAGCTTCGGAGCTTTATCGGCCTCTGCTCCTACTTTCGACGTTTCATCTTGAACTTCGCCTCTATCATCGCTCCTCTGACCCAGCTCCTTGCCGGCAGCTCCGACCTTTCCGCCTGGACTCCAGCCTGCGATAAAGCCTTTGACACTTTACGCCGCCTTTTGGTTTCGCCGCCCATTCTACGCCACTTTGATCCGGCTGCGCCTACGGAGATCCACACTGATGCCAGCGGTATTGGGCTTGGTGCCGTCCTTACCCAACGTAAGCCTGGTTACAGCGAGTATGTTGTGGCATACGCCAGCCGAACATTGACAAAGGCAGAATCTAATTATTCAGTCACAGAAAGGGAATGTTTGGCCATTATTTGGGCTATCGGAAAATTTCGTCCTTATGTGTATGGTCGACCGTTTTACGTTGTGACCGATCACCACGCTTTGTGCTGGCTTGCCTCTCTGAAGGACCCATCCGGTCGCCTTGCTCGCTGGGCTCTTCGTCTCCAGGAGTTTGACATTCATGTCATTTATCGATCAGGGCTGAAGCATACGGACGCGGATGCTCTTTCCCGCTCGCCATTGCCTAGAGATAATTCGTCTGACCAAGTCTGTGCCTACGATATGTCGACTCTTACAACTATCGACATGGCTACCGAGCAGCGGAATGACCCCTGGATCAATGCACTTTTGAATTTTCTCTCAAGTCCTACTCCCGGTCATTCCTCCAAAGCGCTCGTCCGCCAAGCACACCACTTCTCCATTCGTGACGGTCTTCTCTATCGCCGCAATTATTTGCTTGATGGACGGAAGTGGCTTCTAGTCATCCCGCGTCATCTCCGCGCCGACATTTGTGCTGCGTACCATGGTGACCCACAATGTGCTCACGGTGGCGTATTGAAAACCTACACACGCCTACGTCTGCGATTTTACTGGCGTGGAATGTACCGCTTCGTAAGACATTTCGTGCGCGCTTGCGAATCTTGTCAACGCCGAAAAACTCCACAGAAGTCCTCTGTTTCGTTGCAGCCGTTACCCTGCCCTGCTCGTCCGTTTGACCGCGTTGGCATAGATCTCTATGGCCCTCTTCCGACTACTCCTGCTGGAAACCGGTGGATTATTGTGGCAGTAGACCATCTGACTCGCTACACTGAAACATCACCGTTACCCTCTGCCTCTGCAAGAGACGTTGCTTTGTTCATTCTCAACAACTTGATTCTTCGCCACGGGACTCCGAAGGAACTGCTCAGTGACCGCGGACGCGTTTTCTTGTGCGACGCTCTCGAGGCCCTACTGAAAGAATGTCGCATCATTCATCGCACCGCTACTTCTTACCACCCTCAGACGAATGGCCTGACAGAACGCTTCAACCGTACTCTGAGTGACATGCTGGCCATGTACGTCAACGACGCTCATTCCAACTGGGACCACGTTCTTCCCTTCGTAACCTACGCGTACAACACTGCGATACAGACCACCACTGGATTCTCTCCCTTTTTTCTTCTTTACGGGCGCGAGCCAACCTGCACAATGGACGCGCTTTTTCCCTACCGCCCTGATGTTTCTGAATCGACGCCACTCTCGGACGCCGCCCAGTATGCAGAAGAATGCCGTCAGCTCGCTCGTTCGCTCACAAAGGAAAATCAATGGCAACAAAAACACCATCGTGACACTGGTGAGGCGCCTTCATATGCGCCCAACTCCCTGGTGTGGCTCTGGGTTCCTGCCACAACCGCCGGCCTGTCAAAGAAGCTTCTTGCTCGGTATCACGGTCCATACCGAGTGCTTCAAAAAACATCTCCTGTGAACTACGTAGTTGAGCCCGTTACGCCATCTGCGGACTTGCGTCGCCGTGGACGCGAAATAGTTCATGTGGACCGAATCAAGCCCTACTACGATCCGTCTGTCCTTTCGGCACCATGAGTCGCCAGGATGGCTCCTTCTCTGCCCGGGGGGAAACTGTAGTGTGGTAATCTTCATCGATATAACCACTGACATGCGTCGCGTGCTGCCGCTCTCAAGGACGAAGAAGTTGTTCGCTGCCTTGCTCTTTCGCCACGCCTGACGCTTCGCTGCGAGTCTCCCCTGAGCGGCTGGAATCATCTGGGTTCACCGAATAAACACACCCCTACAATAG
>JARKHS020032938.1:0-41184 GCA_030143305.2 Amblyomma americanum
ACTAGTTAGCCAGTTTTAGTGAAATCTCATGCGTTGCGCTGGTGACAAGAGTTTGCCTGAAAAGGCCTAGTTTTAAAAATTGCAGATCTTAGGTGATAAACCTGGTATATTTCTCAATTAGCTGATCTACAAATAACGATTCTCTTAGCAATACTAACGTCGCAAAATAAAGGATAACATATAAATATATACATATATAACCGAAGGTGACATGGTGGCCATCTTAATTAGTGCAGCGGATTAATGCACTTGCTATGTTAAGTCATTTAGATAACGTGGCACTCCGCTGAGCAACGCCCACCTGTATAGGCAGAGTAGTTGAGGTCGGAAAGAACGTTTACTGATTGATTTTGTCGTGGCGTGGGATGCCTAGGCAAAGGAGAATCTTGGAACTAGTGCAGGATTACATAGCTTGGGCTGTCTAAAAAATAACGCGGATATATATGATTGATAGTGTCATTTGCCTTGCAGTCAACTTAACTTGGCTAGTGATAATGATGATTCTTTCTGAAAAATTAGCGGGTCGCGCCTTGCCCAAGCACACATTCACTTTGTGATATAACAGTGTTTTCGAGCGCTCTCCACACTCGCTTTAGTTCAACGATGAAACATATCACTACAATGTATGGAACTTCGGAAATGAAGATTTCAACGCTGTACACGTTGCTTTATTCATGGAAACCGAAATTATGAACTTGCGTGTGGCCATCAGGAGATTATTACTGAGCGCTATGTCAGTGGTTAAGAGTGCTAATATGGGCGAAGGCACTGCTCATGTGCGATTAGGTTGCCTTACTGGAAGATAAATGGAAATTAAGCGTTGTGTACATTGACCGTCCCGATAAGACTTATAAATTCGCTTAGTTAACATGAAAAAATGGCCAGGCTTAGCTTGGTTAAGCCAAGAAGGCATTGCATATCTCGATGGAGTTCCGTGCTGCTCCGTTGACTCTATAAGCTATTGACTCGATCGCCATTGAAACTGCCCGTGTAGCAGCGCTCGATCGCCTTTGAGTCGATAGACTATCGGTTCGAGGGCCCTCGAACCGATAGTCTATCGACTCAAAGGCGATCGAGCGCTGCTACACGGGCAGTTTCCCTCGAAATGCCCGTGTGACAGGGGTATAAGACTGTCCCGGCGAAGGAGCGCAGCTCTTTTATACATATGCCGTGACGTCAATCATAGCGCAGCGCCCCTAGCGGGAGGAGCGGGAGTCAGGTGGTGGCTGCGGCCGCGCGCGACCGCGCCAGTTGGGTCCCAGCTTTTCCTCCGTGACGTCACGCGCCGGCGCAGCGCCCCTAGCGGGAGGAGCGGGAGTCAGGTGGTGGCTGCGGCCGCGCGCGACCGCGCGAGTTGGGGCCCAGCTTTTCCTCCGTGAAGTCACGCGCCGGCGCAGCGCCCCTAGCGGGATGAGCGGGAGTCAGGTGGTGGCTGCGGCCACGCGCGACCGCGCGAGTTGGCGCCCAGCTTTTCCTCCGGTTGTCGTGACGTCACGTCACGTGGTTTGGTGGCTTCCCGGCCGCGCCCAAGGGCTGAACTGAGTGATTGCAATATGCAACGCATAAAAGCGCCACGTGACATTATTGCCATTGAAGGGCAGCGAAAATAAGGCACCACAACGCCTATACAGATAGGTAGCAGTAGTGCGCCCTACCTTTCTGCGCATTAGTGCCGGGGATCTCGTTTCGCAGCGAAAATGATTGTGTCACTCGTATATATAGCGACGCAGTTCCATTCCTGATGTCGCTGTATTTGAGCTTTGCTGCGGTAGTTTCTTACTCATGACCGACACAGTTTAACCGCGTATTTAAATGACTAAATGGTCGGCAGCATGGATCATGTGTATTTATCTCCTCTGCAATGTCTCGCAGGTCGCCTGGGCTGAAACGCGCTACGTGGGCTGTGGTTACACGCATTACAAAGACAATGACCCGAGATATGCTTTCAAGAAGCTGTTCGCTTGCAATTACGCGCCAGGGTAAGTTGCTCCAGTGTATATGCATGGGAAGAGAGATGACTTAATGCATTTTATGCATTATTTTAACCATGCCAAATTTCACATGGTTTAGTAACTGGAGCCATAAGTATGCTTTTTGTCTTCTGAAGCTTTTTGGAAAGTGTGCACATTGAATTATATATTGTGGGCTTGGGGATAGGTTGTAATCACCTTTGATTAATTGTTGAGTCCTGTTTCATTCAAGTATAGGCGCTGTTACCTTACAGCTATCAGTGAATAAATTTCTGGATTGCATAAAACTACCGCAGGGAAAGAAAAAAACACGAATGCCTGTTTGTGCTCAGAAAAAAGCGGGAATCAATTTAAAAATATGTTCTTTTATAATGTAAAAGCACGCGGAAGTGAGATCATAAGAAACAATGCTGCCGTCCTTTCTAGAGGAAATATCTTTTGCCCATTGGACCATATTAGGAGGCATATCTTCTCGTTTATACAAGTGCAAAAATTTTGAAGATTTGTTCCTGGTCTATAATTTCTATATTTCTGGTCTATATGGAGGCAAATGCAGATACACATATAAATAAATAAATCAAGGAAAGCTGTTAGAGCTTTGTTTAGCCATCTAGCCCGGTACCTTGCCGTGGAATCTACATCGTCAACCGTGAAAGAAGGCCTAGCGGTGCTTACTGAAGTTTATCAGCGAACTCTTATCTGGCCACACGTCGCCTTCCACTCTCTCTCTTTTCTTTATCACACTTGGCCTCTCTCTCCTCTCTCCATTTGGCCACCTGCAACCTCGGCAGAGGAACTTCAACTTCCACCGTGGGCACGTGACAATTAATTTGAATTTCTTTGCATTAAACGCAACAACTTGAAATAAGATTAGTTATTTAAGGTAAATGAATTTCAGAAGTAGTTAATGTCTGAAGGCTGTTGCTGTATATTGCATGGTACAATGCTGGGCTGGAAGGCTGAACCAAAGCCTTAACAGATTTCGCAGCAAAAGTCGAGCGGTGATTATACGAACGAAGGAGCGCCAAGCCGAAACGTTATATCACTCAACAGAAAGTGAAGAAAGAAAACGATGGGAGCATCCACGTGAGGTTCCGAGAAATTCGCATTGCTAATTCACCTACACTGACTTAGCTGCATGAAAACCAGTAAAATTTCGCTACGAAAAACCGGATGTGGAAGGCAGAATTTGAACTCAATAGGAACATTTTGTCCCAACACCGATAGTCATGGTGAACTAACAAGTCGCGAGGAGCGAGTTGGAATAGCCATGATCTTATATGTTCTGCCAATTGGCCCCATCCAGCGCCCTTTTGACGTAAGGCTACTGCAGCTGACTGTGTTTTTCTGCAAGTGTATGCTTTTCTTTTAGAACAATATAGACTTACTACATAGGTATGTACAAAAAACACTTCAGGAAGGACGTGACCATAAGAAGGCACCCGCAGCAGCAGATTTCACCACTAAGTGTCTCTATTTGTGGAGCCTGCGCTATCCCTCAGAGCACTCCTTTGTGCTTTCAGGGGAAACATCATTGGAAGATCCATGTACAAAACCGGCAGGACCTGCAGCGAATGCCCATCGGACATAACTTGTAATGTGGTCACTGGTCTCTGCGTAAGTGAACAGGGTTTGCTGTGTTTGTTGGCCCAAGTACTTGACGGGTTGCTGAGGCAATCACGTGGAAAGATAGGTAGTTCTGCTATTTTGCAATTCCTGACAGATTTTTTCTCCCTGTATGTCTTCTTAGTTATCCCTAAAAGGTAGTAGGAATTGCCAAAACAACCTGGCTCTAAGAACACTTAATCCTTAATTCAAAGAGAGAAATAACACCGCTTAAACATCCCCGAATGCATATTACTGTCTTGGACTGCTTTGCGTATTTAGCTTCTACCCTTGAGAAAACATACAGGAGAATATGAAGAATAGCGTTCAGGCAGAATTAAAATGGCTGCCAGAGTAAAAAGTAAATAACAATCTGTTACGCTGGCCAGATGCGAGACAAAATTCAAATCAATCAGCAGTGAACACAGCAGCGCCAGCCACCTTTAGGCCATTTAGTGCTCGTAGATTGAGATCAACAAGAAAAACCCGCCCGCACCACTACTGATTCGTTTACGACACAGCATATTAAAGCTATGAAATCTTCATTCAATTCATTCCACATTAGTTCATTGTGTGGCATAAATGAGACAAACGTGGTACCTCGCCTGATGTTGATTGTCGGGACAGTGTTAAGCTCGCTTTAATCTTTTCAGCATTTGGCGCCAAGTCCGAACCGCTTGCACATTTATAGTACTACGCATAGAAACAGGAAGCGTTTAGTGCGCAAGTTAGCCTTTAATCGCAACAAAAGACGGAGAAGGGTTATCAGATGGAACGCTCTTTAAAGGCACATTGTGGCGCGTAGGAATAATTTTAAGCACGAAATGCTTTTATCTGCCATTCTGGGCGTAATTCAGACGGCCACCAAGAAACACAGCCTACCTGAAGCCCAACTTTTAGCCAAATTATTGCGAAATAATGCGAATTTCTACGTACGAACAATAACCACTGCTGCAGAAGAGAAATTGTCGTGCTCCTACACCGAGTGGTAGTCGAACGTCCGAGTGCCGACGCAAGCAAAGCAGATTCGGTTCTCGATACCTTAGACCCCTCAGTCGCTGAAACCGCCTCTCACGCTACATATTTTCAAACACCGTCTTCGGGGTCTTTCATTCGTAAGTTCAGCCAACACCTTCTCTATGTTTTCATTGCCAGCCAGATACGGCTGACCCGACCGATCAAGTCCCTCTAGTATGCTTCTTTCACGCTCTTCCCCATCGGCTAGCATCGCGCCTGCTACATGACTCCGGAGGAGAGTACTGTCTTGATGGCGCCCTACGGCGGAACACTGAACTGGTTTTATTGGTTTATTAGTTGATTTATGGGGGTTTAACGTCCCAAAGCGATTCAGGCTATGAGGGGCGCCGTATTGAAAGGCTCCGGAAATTTCGACCACCTGGGTTCTTCAACGTGCACTGACATCGCGCAGTACATGGGCCTCTAGAATTTCGTCTCTGTCGTGCGGGGACCCAGGGGCATGCCCCGATTTTCTCTGGACAATAAAGTTTTTCTCTCTCTCTCTCTCTCCCATTACGAATTGAACGGCGCGGCTGGCGTCGAAAAACGGATAAGGCGCCGGTGCTTCGCTCTCAAATGCTCGGCGGCGTGGCTGTTCAGAGGAGCCGGGTGAGGCAGTAGATACAGCATTTTTGTCGCACGCGGCCGCTTTACGCAGCCGGATAGGAAGACGATAAGGGAGCCTAGGCGAACTAGCATGTCGGTAAATCTAAGAGGGTGCAATTGGCTCAGCGCGTTAAGCAGCGTAGGACGCTGTGAGCGTTGCCTAGCTCTAAAGTGAAAGCAGGTTGAGTGCGGCTGCAATAAAATGGAGATGCGTCAATCGGTGCTGAGTTAGCTCTCCATGTGCATGAAAAAGAAGGCAAGCTCTAGAAGCCGCGAAAGCAGCCGCGAATATCTAGCAGCCTGCCCACGCCGAAGACCAGAAGTGAGTGATGGTGGTGGCACATCCAAGAGCCGAATGACCTGGCCAATAGTTGTACGCGCCCCCCCTTCTATGAGCCGCGCTACAACGTCCTGCGCCTTTTTTGCAAAGCATTACATGCTTACACCTACTCTAGGACGACGCGGGTTACAATTTTTTTCGTGATCCCACCATCGCTTCCGAAGCAGTGAGCGTGCGTGTGTGTGTGTGTGGGGGGGGACATAAACGACTTAACCACCTGTGTTCATTCCGCTGCTTTAGCGTCAACGTGCACCAATTAGCTAGCCCGTAGTGGCCGCGTTCGTTCGCCACAGACGTAACTGTAGTAACCATGTTCCTCAGCCAACGGTACCACCTAGGGTTGCAGGACGTTTCTCGGGCAAGTACAGCAGTAAACATGAAGGAAGGATGCTACTCTGGCAGAATCAAATGTCGCCTGCATTTTGTTGATGGCCGGCAAGGCCTTGATTCATGCTAGTGCTGCGCTGCGATGACGAACGATTGTAGCAGGCAAGGGTTTAAGAATTTGTGAGTTATTTTCTGGACCTGCTAGGTTTTCGTGCCCTGCAAAAGCACGCTGAAATAACGACCACTCCTGATTCCTCCTATTATTTCGTTGTTAGTGCTGTAGTGTTAGTTTAAAACAGGATTCTAATGCTTCATGGGAAAGTACAAGGAGTTTCTGGTGAATACACTCATACCGAATCATAGTGTGAAAACTCGCGGATGGAAATATACTTCCAGTATCCAAACGTCTGCGAAATACGTACTGGGGCTGCCAGGATCTTTGGTCGGCGCGTATTGAGAAATATTGCGCAGAAAAGGATAACAAGTCTAAGCAGTCCAATGTCTAAAAATAATGAGCAATATAATCAGCGGGGAACCATGGTCCAAATACAAAACCATCGAAGCCGTTGCGTGAAGATGCAACCAGGTAATGAGTCGCTGGTGTTACTAAATATTGTTTATCGAGAGTTCTTGAGAATAAATATAGGAACATGACGGATTGACTTTGTTAATTTATTCATATATCATATATGACTGCTTAATACCTTGACTGCTGCAGCGCGTTAAACCAAGACCAACTCCTGGTGCTGCCGCTGCTATTACGCCGTCTAGCACTACTTAAAAAACAAACTGGGGAAACTATGTTCTGAGTATTAAAAGCATTACTTGTGAACTAGCGCGAAATTTTGATTTTCTTCAGAAAGAAAGAACCATTAATAGGTGAACCTTGGGCTCAGCCACCAACCTCCACTGGGTAATGAAGGTTCTGCGGAGCTTGAGGGATTGTTTGGTTTTGAATAACAACCATCGGTGATAAGAAAAAAATACTCATTGCAAAAGTTTGATCCACTAGTCAAACGAAACAATTAAAATTGTCAATTTCTAAAATCATTACACTCTGCAAAATGGAGCTGAAAGCCTCAGCAGCAATGTTGGAAAAGTGTTCTTTATCCTTGTGTAGTGCGTCTGAGCGTAGTGCTACTGTACACGGAGTTTCACCTTGGACTTTCCAGAATTTCTGAATATTCTGTTACAAATTTTATATATAAGAGCGCTTGTTTCGTCATAGCATTGTCAGTGGTTTAGTACATCATACATCAGAATATAGCTAAGACGTGCTATCTAGCAGGCTGTTTAACTAATATTGAATAGATAACTTTTCAACTATTATTTTAGGTGCCTTAATTATAGAGAGGGATGTAGCCCATCGTAAGTAATATCCATATCAGATTTTAGAATTTCGAAATCGCGGTTACCCTCGACGTTGTGGATCAACACATTTTGGGCATTTCCACAACTTACGTGCACTGAATAAATTGTTTTGCCTGCAAGCTTCGCGAAAGCGCCTGTATTTTGGCGCAATGTAGCCAAAATTTTCTAGGCCGCACCGCCGACGGTGACTGCGTACTTGATATTTTAAAAACCTATATGGATATTACTTACGGTGGGCTACACGCCAGTCAATAATTAAAAGGGCTGTGAAACACTGCTTCAAGAGATTCCGGCAGTACGTCAGGGGAATTCTTTGTCACTAAGATGCTGATTAAAAAATATGAACAGGAATCCGTGCAGAGGAACGGGAGTTACTCAATGAATAAATTTCAAAATAGAATCAATCAAACTGCCTCAACTCGATCTTCGCGGTGCTTCCTAATATAATTTCACTTTCCCAATGGCGCCATTGGGCGGGACCAATCAAAATAGCATATCTGAGACGTCGCGGAAGTTTGCCCACCATGCTTCCTTGTTAGCTGTATCCTTCTTGGCATGGTTGGCACTGTCGTTTCCAAGCTTACACCAACCGTATGGACGCCCAGCTGGCCCAGCGATGCTTCATTGTCACATCAAAAGCACAGAAGGAAACATTGATCAATGCCTTCCTCGACTTACCCAAACCGTGCGCGACCTCACAAGATACTTCTCGCATAGCGCTTGCCGGTACCGCGACCGCTTGCAGCGTGCCGTGCTCCGCCATTGCGCACGCACTGATTGGTCGCGACGCGGCGGGCGGGCGCACTGTTGAATGGGGTGCCTCGATGGCCAGCGAGCAGACATGAAGGCACCCTACTGTTGACGGGAGCGTGGCGCTCTCTGGCACCGCCGTCCGAAACGAACGCGTTTTTCCTTTGCGCCCTTCCATAGGATCGAAGCAAACGCTTGTTGAATGCAGTGGATCGGTCAGATCAACTCCGCCAAGCCGTTTCCTTCCTCCGTCCGCCAAGCCGTTCTCAAATACATAGAGGGTAGCCATAAGTGCTGTGTGCTAGGTCATAGATGTCTACAGAGATGTACGAAGTCTTTAGATGTAAAACAATCGCCAGAGCTTTTGGTGGCTGTTTTGTTTTACTTGCTTTGCATTGCTTTTACGTAATGAAAACGTGTGGATTTTGTTGAGGTAATGTAAAACGCAAAAACTTGACAAAACGCATTTTCATTTATTAACAGAGTTTACAGTACATTTCCTCTTTTTCTGATCATAAAGCTCCCCCATCTAATGATGTCGTATCCACTACTAAAACCGCCGCAGTGTGGTGACATCATCAGCGCCATGAATTTGTTTTTGCGTAGTAATAAATAAAATGTTAAAAACCGAAATATAACCTGTACGATCGATGCTAGTAGCTTCACTATAACTCGCTCTATCAACCAAGAAGAAAAGCAGTGTACTGAACATGTGTTTCGTGGCCCCTTTAAGGAGCCTAAAAGTAATTGTTAAAAAGTTAACTATTCAGTATTAGTTAAGCATTCTGCTAATTAGAAACTCTTAGATGCATTCATGTACTAAACCACCGATAAAGCTGTGTCGTAAAATCACTCTTCTGACTCAAGAAGCCTATTTTTAAAAATTGTTTAAAGTCTTAAGTAAAACACTCAGCATATGCTTGCGTGCGGGAGCATCTACCGGAACAATGGCTCAGTGGGGCCCGTTCATTAGAGAGCTCAGCTTTCCCATTGATGGTACCTTACCAAAAAAGTTCTTGAATATAGTAAACCTCAAGCTTTGGTGCCGTGTTCTGATTTCTTAGCTTGTACCTAGTAACATCTGAAAGGCATGAGCAATTCTCAAAATTTAAAAAGCTGCTTGTCCTGCCAACAACACGAAGAAACATAGCTCATTACATGAATTTAACTGGTAGATTATTACCTTCACTGTGAATTAGATTCCACACAAAACAACAAAACATCCGTCGTGGTGAATGCCAGCTTGTCGCGTTCTGCTACATCGGGCAAAACCGTTGATCAGATAAAGATCACTGCGGCCGCACGTGGCCTGAATTTAAGTGTTAGGAAAAAAGCCACTCAGACTTCGCTGGATGCTAAATAACCTCGTCAGCTCAGAATAGATTTCAAGGCACCTACCTCCTTTAAGGCGCGCTTGGTAGCCCAGAGGGTTGGACATTAACCCTTGCTTGCAAATGTTTTAGATGACACGAAAACAAATTCAATGACGCTTGGACATAGGATGACGCCGAAAATTAGAGCCAGATTGCACCCGATAATGACTGAGCACGGAGAGATGCAGCCTGTGCGGGCTGCCTGCCCCCTGGGTTCCAGTAAGGTTGAGTGGCACGGACGCTGAACACTTAGGGACACAAATGTACCTTTGCCATGAACTACTACAGCGAAATTTAACGCGAGGAGCAAGACACGGTGTGGTCACGTAATCACGCTCGCTTGGTCCTGCCGCAGTGCCCCCTTTTCTTTCACCATTATCCCTCTATACGGCCAAACTAGAGTGTATGAGCGTTTTGAACACAATAGCGTTAAAGGCATTTTTCTCCTGAAAATCCGGCGTCGCCGTTGTCGGCGTTGAGAGCGAAAAACCACGAGGATGGCTGAGGAAGGTGGTCCTCAGAGAGCAACATAGGAGGCAGGTAGACCACCTAGGTCATGCGACCTTGCGGCGTCATCACAACGTGCCCACCGGATTGTAATAATAATAATAATAATAATAATAATAATAATAATAATAATAATAATAATAATAATAATAATAATAATAATAATAATAATAATAATAATAATAATAATAATAATAATAATAATAATAATAATAATATTAATAGGTTTTCGGCTAAAGGAAATTACGCTGTATCTGTCTCATATATCGTTGGACACCTGAACCGCGCCGTAAGGGAAGGGATAAAGGAGGAGTGAAAGAAGAAAGGAAGAAAGAGGTGCCGCAGTGGAGGGCTCCGGAATAATTTCGACCACCTGGGGATCTTTAACGTGCACTGACATCGCACAGCGCACGGGCGCCTTAGCGTTTTGCCTTGTAAGCAAACTGCCCACTGTGGATGATGGCAGTCTTATCAATGATTGATCGCTCGGGAAAACCAACTTGGGCCACACAAGGCCCATCCCTGGGAGCATCTGCCATCTCAGGGCAGTTGCGCATCGCTTAACTGCTTAGCCACTGCGCCGGGCGGGGTATGAGGACTTCCAGGGATTTATGAATGTGAATTGATAATGACATTTCTCATATATGGTAATTAACCTACCACGCTATCTCGTCATACCCTCACGACGGAGCGTAAGTGTTCCCTCAAAATTTTTGCATGGTTGAACGCCCCAAAGCAACATAGGCTATGAGGGCACCGTAGTGGAGGGCTCCGGATGATTTCTACCACCTGGGGTTCTTTAACGCGCACTGCCTTGGCAGGGTACCCGTCGAAGCTTTTGATCTACTACTACTGCTACGAACACACACGCTTCAACCGGTAACTTATGCAATTATAGCTGGGGCTCTCCAGCAGTGGACCGTGGATTACTATTGGAACATCGTGCACTGCTGTGAGAACTTGTTGCCTCGTATTCTTACCCAAGTATTAAAACAAAATTTAAAAATTTATCCTGGAGCAATTTCCTAATGCATTGAAGGCATGCGCCTCGATCATGTGCGATGCGGTTCCAACAAAAAATCGTCTGCGTACTACCCGGAAAAACACCACCACCAGCGAATCAAGCTAAAGACTTGCTTTCGCACGTCTATCCGCCTTAATTACGTTAATGACCTACCATTTTTGTTGCCGACGATATTAGGCTTAGGTTAAGCTCTCATCGCGTTAGACTAATTTGATTAGTTTGCACTGCAGATGGAGGATGATGAAGACAACGATCTGCAAATCGCAGTGCGAGAGGGTGCTGTAGTTTAACCCGAGGCATGATCGGCTGTGGCGATAGCGTAGTTCAATAAAGAAAAAAAAAGTGGCGATAGCAAAGTGCTTCGCTGGTTTGTACGTGCCGCCGCCGGTTCGGATCCTAGTCGCGGCATTATTTATTTCATTTATTTATTCAAGGTGAGGGTCATGATCAAGGCTTCGGCGATTGGTTTTTATTGGTTGGTTTTTAGCCAAAGAAAATGGCGATGAATAGGTCGTGATGTAGAGATTTCGCTCTAAAAAAATCGGACTGGAAACCAAGCGCAGAAGCTCGGCTACAAAACGAGTTAGACGAGTTGGGAAGATTACCGCAGACGTGTGCACAAGTGTTGTCGTAGGCGTTTGTGTATACAAACTTTATACTTTTTAAGGCACTAATAGGCAGAAAATACAGCGATAGTGGTTAAAGTTCGTCTTCGATTATCTCCCTTAATTGGTAATAGTGCACCAATAAGGCTATGTGCGTAGCGAAGACTCTTTACCACGCATTTGCGGTACTCCCTCAATAGGCACGGCAAGGACGGCCGCACGCGGCCCTTATACGGGTCCTTGGTGCGTTTCGAAAAGAGCCCACATGTAAAGGGCCCTTGGCAGGAGAGATGTAAAGATCTCCAAGCGCGCGAATGGTGCTGCGTTTCTTAAGCAGCACGGGATATGGGCTCGCGGTTTCGGTTAGGTGACATATGATGTTAGGTATACAAGGTGATTTTTTAACCTTTGTAGATTCTTATTTTAAAAAACAGCGAGAAAGGCGTCGGTGAAGTCCCTGCTTGTGGATTTTACAGCAAGGGGGATATTATGTACGTGATAGATATCAGTAATAAGACGGCTAATTAAGCGAAAAGAGGCAATATTGTAGTGCAGAAACAGAAAACCACCAACAACAAAGATGTGCCGAATTTTTTTTCATTTTCATGATCGGCAACGTGGTTCAAAATATCTAACCTCAATATTACGCATTTCAAAGTTCGTTCAGTTGGCTTCTCCGCACTGCTTATTTATAAAGTCATGTCGATGCGCGTGGTATCACCACCGAAATCATCTCAACTGCTATACGTCATCAAATATAAAAACAGCGTTTGTATTTGCTACGTTAGAAATGCGAACGAGACCAATTTATAAATGTGCAGCGCGGGCAAACCCACAAAACAAGATTTCATATACGCATTTTTTACGTTCGGTATTTAAAACCACATTGCTTACAAAGAAAATTTTAAAACTTCACTCCCCTTCACTGCGGACGGCTTTCAGTTTTATATTATAAGCATGCATGCTCCCTAAACTCAACTGAAAAAGATGATTGGTTAAACTCAGTTTATTATTCCTGTTATAATTGAGCTCTATTACGTACATAATGCTGCACACCTCTAATGCACAGATCATACTCACGTATCTCACAATGGTTTTTAAAATAACAATGTGAAAACGTTAAAAAAGGCACCTAGTGTAGATTCCCGCCTCTCTCCTATCCACCTTGTCACCCACAAAACCCTAATCCTTCTCCTTTTTCCATCACCCTCTGCAAGAAGAGCAGGCCAGATGATGATCCCTTTAAGTCGACCTATCTTCCATTCTCTCAAATGACCACCTCTCTCTCTCTCTCTCTCTCTCTCTCTCTCTCTCTCTCTCTCTCTCTCTCTCTCTCTCTCTCTCTCTCTCTCTCTCTCTCTTCTATCTATCTATCTATCTATCTATCTATCTATCTATCTATCTATCTATCTATCTATCTATCTATCTATCTATCTATCTATCTATCTATCTATCTATCTATCTATCTATCTATCTATCTATCTATCTATCTATCTATCTATCTATCTATCTATCTATCTATCTATCTATCTATCTATCTATCTATCTATCTATCTATCTATCTATCTATCTATCTATCTATCTATCTATCTATCTATCTATCTATCTATCTATCTATCTATCTATCTATCTATCTATCTATCTATCTATCTATCTCTCTCTCTCTCTCTCTCTCTCCCGTGAATTTTACAGAAAAGGTGATTCAGAATATATTTCACGGCCCCATGGAAATGAACCGCTTTAAGACTGCTACTGCAAAGCAAACGATGGCCTGGGCGACGCAAGAGTTGGTTGTACGATGTAAACGAAGGCAAGAACATCTGAAAGGTTCATAATGAAGGTAGCGCGAATGAAGAGGGCGATTCGTGTCATGACTTGCTTCTTCCTTTCGTCCTCGTCTTAGGTGCTGCTTTCATCATGAATCCAATTCAACTCGCCCAGCTCTTCACCTTCCTTTATTTGATAGAGAGACATACCATGGTGGGCGTGTTTATGTTGATGTTTATTTTTGCATAAAACGCTTTCATCACTTCTTTTAATCACTCCAAGCGTTAAAGTGCTCATTATGAGCTCTCATTCATTGGCACAACTAAAAAGCCTTCTTTTTTCTAATTCCTTTGTCCTGCTAACACGGAAGTGAACCGCGATGGCTGGCCGCGCTCACTCATGATAGTAGGGATTGACTTTGCAATTATACCCATAATTTTTGTTTTAAAAGGTGTCGAGTTCCTCTCCACGGAGCGTTCCTGACAGCCAGTGGCTAATTTTTTAGCTTATGTTTTTTGGTGCGGGTTTTAAAGGCGGTAAACAAAACTGTGCGGAACAGTTCTCTTCCTTCCACCCGTTTAATATACTTAATAACCTCTCACGTGCTCAACAAGCGAAGAGGTTCTTATTACATAACGCCTGCCAGGATTAGGGCTTTTTTAAGAAATAGTGCTACTTAACTGAGTTGCAACATCGTTTATGCGCAACCATTGCAGCGTGTGATGCTCGCAGCAGAAAGTAAAATTCAAGATCTTGAAGATCGTATCGTGTCTTCAGATGAGTATTCTCGGAGGGCAAACATCGAAATTCAAGGCGTCATTCAGAAAGAAAATGAAAGCGTGACAGATTTGCTTGTTAGGATTGGCAATGCTGTGAAAGAACCGATAGCGGAAAATGACATTGAAGCCTGCCACCGGGTGCCGACACGAAAGGCTGATAAGACCAAAAGCATTGTCGTGCAGTTCAAGACACGCTCCAAACGGGATGCTGTTTTGAAAAAAAGCCAAGAAAGCACGGCTGACAAATAACGACCTCGGCCTTCACGATACAGCACCTGTTTTTGTAAACGAGCACCTCTGTCCCGCGCTCAAGAAACTACTTGCGATGACTGTAAAAAAGAAACACGAACACAAATGGAAATCAGTTTTGGGGGTATAGCGGCAAAATCTACGCAAAACAATCGGATGACAGCTCGGCCGTGTTGATAGCACATGAAACTGATCTTGAAGGCATATTTGGTCAGTCGGAATAGGACTCGTTCTTTCTGATAACAACGCAGATTAGCTAGCACATCATGGATTTCTCTATGAAGTACCAAGAATTCATTTTTCCTAAAGATGTTGAACCTCCTGAAAAATCTTAGGAACCTGTTCTGCACATTAATGCACGGTCTGTGAGTGGAAAAGAAGATGTTCTTATCTCATTTCTGGATGCTTTTGGGTTTAAATTTAGTATCGTGATGTTGTCAGAGACGTGGTATCCTCGACGGATGTAATATGTTGAGATTACCAGGTGATAGGAATTTCTTTTTAAATCGTACTGGAAGACGAGGTGGTGGTGTTGCAGTTCATGTTAAAGTGCACAAGAACTGTGAAATCTTGCCTGATTTTAGCAAAGTAACCTCCGACTTTGAAATAATCACCGTACAATGCAAAAATGAAACCATCTCTGTTGTATATCGTCCACCAGGAGGTAACGTAAAATCTTTCATAGAGTTTTTTTAGTCATTGCTAGACTATGTATGCAGCAACAACTTCCGCCTTGTCTGCGGTGGCGATTTTAACATAAATATACTTGATGACACCAACACTACTAGACAATTTAAGACTGTGTTACATTCCTCTGGTTTTCTGAACCTAATCACAACATCTACACGAGGTGCAGTCACTACTCAATCCGCACTCGACTTTATTTTGACAAATATAAATGCTAAAGTTGATACCTCTGGTACTCTAACTTCTGACATAAGTGACCATTGCCCTGTATTTATGACTTATCAAACTGCACAAGGAACTAGGGAACTCAAAGAACCCATTATAATTCAATCTATGACGCAGGACACTTTAGAAATGTTCAGACAAGATTTATCGACATGTGGTTGGTCAACGGTCCTGAACAAAACAAATCCGAATGATGCATACGGTGAATTTATTAAAATCGTTGTGGACATCTATGCAAAGCACTTCCCATTGATAACACTTAAGTCATCAAGGAAAACGAGAAAACCATGGATAAACCGGGAACATCTTAAATTGATTAGAACGAAAAACCGCCTTTATCATGATTTTCTACGTTCACGTTCCGAAGCTGCCCTAAAGGAATTTAAGAAAACAAGGAATCAAGTAAGCGCGGAGATTAAACGTGCGAAGACTGCATATTACCAAAAACGTTTTGCAGAAATAAACAGGCAACGACCTGGTACTGCATGGAAAATTTTAAACAATGTCCTTGGACGGGATGACTGCCGTTCAATTTCGAGAAAGATAACTATTAATGACCGTTTACTAGCAGATCGTGACATAGCTGAATACTTCAACCATTATTTTGTAAACGCTGCAACACCGGATAGTTCTCCCTCAGATACAGTTACAGTAGCTTATAGCTGTGCTGAAAGCATATTTTTTGCTCCTACAGATGAAAATGAAATATACAGCACATTCATGAGCCTAAAAAACAGTATATCATTGGACACTAACGATATTCAAATTAAACCTGTTAAGCATGTATTAGAATTGCTAACGTCTGCCCTTGCTCATATTTTTAATCTTGTCCTTGAGAAAGGCATATTTCCAACTTCCATGAAATGTGCGAGGGTATCTGCGTTGTACAAAGGCGGTGATCACAACCTTGCGTCCAATTACCGTCCCATTTATGTCCTCCCAGTATTTTCGAAGGGATTGGAAAAAATGATTCTTTCTCGCATTACAAACTTTTATGATAAGCACAGTATTTTGACAAACTAACAGTATGGTTTCAGAAAGGGGCGGTTGACTGAAGCCGCCTTGTTAGCCCTGAAGGAAATAATTTTGGAAAATATTAATAATAATTTATTGACAGCAGGAATTTTCTCCATTTTAGTAAAGCGTTTGACTCCATTGATCACGGTATTCTCATTAGTAAACTTTCATCATATGAAATTCGTGGTACAGCTTTGGTTTTAGTTAAATCCTACTTTGAAAATAGGTACCAGTGCGTATGTATTAACAACCAAAGGTCATCATTCTTACCAATAGTATGTGGCATGCCACAAGGAAGTATATTGGGGCCCCTTTTATTTAATACTTTTATCAATGATATCGTAAATATCGACACCACAGTAAAATTCGTAATCTATGCTCATGATAGCACCTCACTTAATTCTGGGAGTAATATTAGCGCACTAGAGTTAAAATGCAATGATATCCTTACTAAACTATCGGCATAGACTAGAGAAATAAAATCAAAGTAAACCCAACTAAATCCAAAGCCGGTATTTTTTGGGCTCAGAATAAAACAGTTCCTCCGGTGAATTCACTCGTTTTTCAAGACCAGCATATAGAAATAGTCAGCGAGCATAAGGTTCTCGGTGTGTATTTTTCTGCCCATCTTAAATGGGACGCTCATATTGTTTATATCTCTAGAAAACTGTCTGCTGTTACTGGCGTAATCTCACGCTGCCGCACATTTCTTCCCACCAGCGCTAAATTACAAATATATTACGCTCTATTTCTTTCTCATATTAACTACTGTACACTGGTATGGGCAACAACAACTAAAAGAAATATTAACAAGCTTCTCGTTTTGCAGAGGAAAACTGTTCGTCTTATCGCAAACACCGAACCAACATCAAGTGTTAATTCCACAATAGCATCATTCAATATGATCCGTGTAGATAATACATATAAATTTCGTTTCTTACAAATAACATACTTTTCTTCCACAGGTATGAGTAATTTCTTGACACAACTTGCTTCCCTTGAATATCGTACACCAACAGTTAACACTCGTTGTACTAACACTTGGTCCTTGCCACAGTTTCGCACTGATTACAAGCTGCAATCCTTGGCTCACAATCTGCCGCTTTTTCTTAATAAATATAAAGATACTGCTGGATTTAATCCAAAACAACTGCGAATATACTTTGTGAAAATCTAATCTGTGTTTATTGTTATGTCGTATGAGAAAATGTCTCTCATCACTGTGCTCTTTTTTTTTGCATTCATTTATTATTGATAAACATTCTGTTATCTTATTTTTGCTGTGTTGCTCTCATGCATACGCTGTATAATTTCTTTTCTATTTATTTATTGACGACCACTACTGTATTGTTCATTAATTGTTATTTCGTTCTGTCTGCTGCTGCCATGTAATGGTTCCCTGGCCCTTCGTCAAGCTGTTCGTACAGCTTCTAGCCCAGGTGACCATCCAGATACTTGCTGGAGAATAAAAATATGATTGGATTTGATTTGAATGATCAGAAAAGCTCAGGAATGCTCAGATGCTTGGCAAAGTATTTGAAACGGCAGCATATATATCACTGCACCACCCGAATTGTGGGCCCTTTTTAGCATTTACTTATAAAAACAACTTGAAAAAAGCGAATAAACAAAATCAGAAATCTCAGGAACGTGCGTTTTGATCATTTTTTGTTTCACCGGCGAAAATGTGCAACTTGGGCTTTTTATTTCTGCGCAGCGTGTGCCGGGTGAATCTGATGACTTCGGCAGCCCTGGCGATGGCGGGGGTGGTGTCTGGCCTTGGCTGGTGTTGGCTTTCATCCTCCTGGGTGTACCGGCCGCCGCGGGTGTCGGGGCAATGATCTACAAACGCACCGCCCGTTCTGCTTCTGCTTCCCGCGCGGTCGCAGTTACCGCACCGAGGAAAGGAGTGAACGCAAGGAACGAGCCGGAAACACAGCGACCACTAGCACCTAATTGCGCCTGACCGGTTCACGTCCATTCTTACTCTCTATATAAAACCAGCTCCGTGTACTAGAGAGAGCAAAGGTGGTGTCTATGACTCGAGATTCGCTTAGACATTGCCGCGTCACTCTTCGGCAGCTCCTGCTGTCGAGACTGACACGGAGGTCGCCGCTTTTATCTGAGGCCTGCCAGTTTGCATGTCTATATCCGTGACATTGCTGCTGCGAAGAAAACTGCCATAAGAAGTTGCAGGCTCTGAGTCACTGGAATGCCCGCGGTAGCCATCGCTTCTGCTTCGCCAGTACGTAGGCACTGGTGCACAACCAGACAATCGAGGACCGCGCCTCCTGAAAAAACTTGCGAGGCGCTTAGGCTCCGCTTTCACAGTGAAATGCGAGAGCGTTTTCTCGTGGTCGAACACCTGCCTATATAGATGGTACATCAGCATTCAGGGAAGGCACAGTCTTAGAAAAAAGTCCCGCACTATCAGACGTTGCCGGCTCCATCACAAACGTCTGTCAGGAGCAAGCAAGCGACCGCTCTTTAATTCATGCACATGACGGAATCCCTCCGCACTGCTCCTAGAAGCCCCCGTGCGCAATGGTCACTTTCGACTCCGCTTCCTCACTCACAGTGCTCCTGGTGGCCTCTGCGAGTGGAGGAATGCTTGAGCAAGGTTTTTCCGCAATAACAACGCGACGCAGGCGCGGCCGCCTTAGAGTGTGGGGGCGTCGACGATGCCGGCTTTTCTGCCTGACGAGTTCCTTAACGCTGCCACGTCAAATGTAGCCGGAAATTGCAGAAAGTTGTTTTTTGGTCCTAATGCATGGACTGCGTAAGTGATGCATAATTCATCATTTTGGGAATCATTTTTTTCAATCTTGCGATGGGTGCTTTGTCTCGGACTATACTGCATTTTTTTCCTGCTCAAACTGCCTGTTGTTCTTTCTGCGAAGCTGCGAAGCGACGCTTGTAGGCAGCGTTCTCTGGAATGGAGCCTCGAGGGCACGCATATAAGTTGAATGCCCACTTTTGGTTGCTCACGCTGCGTGCATGACGCATATTTCCTCAAGGAAATGAACACAGGACGGTTCCTGAGCTTCTCCTTCTTAGTACATGAACGAAAAGTATTCGATCGCACTAAAGTGTTTAATTGTATCTGCCAAAAGGATCCATGCAACGGTGTTTGCTTCTCAGCCTTGTAGTGAAGCCCTTATAGTGCCCTTAAAGAAAAAAAAAAGATGACTAAAGCTAGTGTGTACAAAAGATATTTTTACTTTAAACCAGTTTGTAGCCTAAGTGTACCACAAGCTCTCCCCTGCACGGCTAAGCATTGCAATGCGTCACCTCGTTACTCTTTGCAAATGCGGTGCGGGAAGCGAGGGTGCCGTAGTGGTCAGCTTGTGATACGAAATGAGGGTTTTCCACCGGCCAGGAAATAGAAAAAAATGCACCCCGCTTATTGAAGGTGTAGGTAGGCTGCATATTTATGAAACCTATCGCTTTACATTCTCTGGGAGGTGAGACTATCAGGCCTGCGTGCGCTTGAAAGCGAACAGGCTCGTGCTTTAAGAGTATGTTTGGGTTTGCCATGCGAAACTTCCACATGGGGCACATTTTAGGTGACCCGGGCCTGCCCAGCACAAGTTTATTTTCAACAGGAGCCACTTCGAGAGCATTTGCGACATCTGACCAGGCATGATCATCAGCCCCTCACCAATATTAGTGCTGTGCGTCCAGATTCAGCCTTTTCCAAAGCCCTCTGGATGCAGTGCAACGCGGTGGCTACGAACTACATGCCACACCAGATTGCGGAGGTGCTATTTTGGGCAGTACCGAAACCGCACGTACGGACAACAATGCCGGGGATAACATAGAAGACGCAAATCCCAACAGTCGGTCTGAAACAGCTGGCGCTGTCATACATTGCATCTATATACGGTGATTTCCAGAATGTTTTTGTGGACGGACCTGTGGCGACCACTTCTTCAGCTGCAGCGGTGATAGCGCCAGGAAATGCCTTATGTCTTCGTTTCAGGCTAATGCATAAAACGTTATCTATGGCAACCGAGCTGGCAGCCATACGAAAGGCCCTCAGTTATATTAGTGACCAGTCAGCGCTCCAATGGACTATACTCTGCGACTCGAGATCGGCATTACAGGTCATACATACTTACGTTAAACCGAGGACATGCGGGCAGCTGGTTCAACAGACTGTGCTTTTTATAGATGAGGCTTTTCACCGCTGCCATGTCATGAAGCTTCTGTGGATACCGAACCATTGCGGCAAAGCGGGAAACGAGCGTGCTGGTGACGAGGCTCTGCTAGCTCATGCTGATGGTGCTTTCATTGAAATAGCCTTTTTCAGATCGGAGATTGGAGCCTTGCTGGCGCATTTAATGCAAACCGCAATGCAGTTGCTCTGCAACAATGCGAACCATCAACAGGACTGCATCCAGCTTGACGCCGGCCCATGATTTCGTCTGCCATCTAGAGTAATACGTCGTCAAGACTTTATTCCACCCGTTACGGCTTGGTGTTGCCCACACCGAACACCACCTTCACAAGATTGGAATAGAAACTACCCAAATTGCGTACAGTGCCACACTCCAGAGACTATTGGACACCTTCTTTGCGAGTGTCCGAGCTACAGTGATGAGAGGAGAACGCTGGATTCAACCGTGAGACAGCTGGACTCTCGCCCTATGTTTGAAGAAGCTCTTCTAGCCGCCAGGGTGAAGCGTGCTCATTGGTGGTGTGTGACGAAGGCCGTGTGAAGTTTTCATGTGAAACAGGCATGAATACCCATCTGTGAACGCCTGTGCACTGCCTACACGGTTTACACAGTTTACACTGCTTACGCGGTTTACGGTCTGACATGCGTGAGAGGGCACAACTGTGTTTTCATCGAGCCCCTGCTCAACATGTATTTAGACATGTGTGTGTTCAAGACATGAATTTCAGGTGCGTCTACTCACCGCGATGCAAGCGCCAGCCAGTGTGTGTGTATGGATATCACCCATGAAACTCAATGTATTATGCCATCATCAACATACCTTCATTCGCTATTTGCCTTTCCTCCCATTCCCCTTTCCCCAGTGTGGAGCACCATGTCAGGGTCATGTTACCAACGGCCGACCTCTCCTCCGTTCCTCTTATTAAAATTCCTTTCCCTCTCTCTCTCTATCTCTGGATAACCTCCGAGGGATTAAAGTAGGGTTTGCCAGTATTCTCCGATACGAGTGTGAGAAGCTCTCTAAGAGAAAGCCGTACTGAGGTCATCCTGATTAATGGAGATGAGGTACGCAGTATCTTATTTGATCAGATCGTGGACTCGGTATACAAAAACAAAGCCCGGAAACAGAGTAGCAACGATCGTCTGCTGTGCGCATTTCAGCAGCGCTGATTCCTTTATGGTTCGGCGCCGCTGTGCAGCGATTTTTATTTATGTATATCCTGAACAATGAAAACTTGGATACCTCTTCAGTAATCCCAGTGAGATCTCATAACGATAGCGTCGGAAGGTTCTTCTGCGTCAAACCTTTAGCAGCCATTCATTGTTCGGCGCTTCATTGTTGTTTCTGCACACTCCATGCCGGACTCCGAATCGTTCCAAAGGGTTTCACGCAAGGGTTTCCCGCAGAGGAATCCCCGCATGCCATCGCTTGAAAAAAATTGAAAATTGGTTTCTGTGGAAAGGAATTGGCGCAGTATCTGTCTCACATTTCGGCGGACACCTGCACCGCGCCGGAAGAAAAGGGATACAGGAGTTAGTGGAAGAAGGAAGGAAGAAAGAGGTGGCGAAGTGGAGGGCTCCGGCATAATTTCGACCACCTGGGGATTCTAAACGTGCAGTGACATCGCACAGCACACGGGCGCCTTTGCTTTTTCCCTCCATCGAAACGCTGCCGCCGCGGTCGGGTTCGAACCCGGGAACACTGGATCAGTAGCCGAGAGCCCTAGCTACTGATCCACCACGGCGGGGTCAGATTCTGCTTTCTGGCATGCGCGCAGCTTGCGTGTGCCAGACGCGAGGAAACCTCTTTACATTCATCGTGCTTTGCAAACTTCATTGCCTCCCTTTACCGTTCGTGAGCGCATGTACGTCTGTAACTTTGAAGTAGTACGGTAACTTTGCGACACAGGAAACAAAGTTCGATATCCACTTCCCAGTATATAACAAATTTATTTTACCGTGAAAAGGACTTAATTTAACGGGGCACAGAGAAAAAGTTTTAACGCAAGGAAACGATATTTGTTTCAGGGGCATAAGAAGATGCCTTCTGGAATGTTTTATTCGCAGGCGTTAAGTCGAACGTAATATAACATGATTTTGGGCGTCCGAACATCTGCTCGCCATTTCTACTCTACGCTCGCCCAGATTATTGTGACTTCACGGAGCCCAGTGTTGCTCACAGGAACAATCCGCGCTTGCCGGTGACTCTGACGTCTTGAGGAATACAGCAGTCGGGGTTGCCTGATCCGCCATGAGGTTCTGCTAAGCATCAGCGTTGGTGCCGACCGAGACCGAAACTGTCTGTACAAATTCGTTTGTGCTGATTTCTGAACACTGCATACAGCTCTTTTGAGCTAATTTCCATGATCGCTAAGCCTGTAGGCTTATTTCAAAGCAAAACGGAACAAACATACTACCTTCGTCCGTAAAGTTTCGAGACTGATTTATTTTCGATCTCTAGAAATGATTCCCCAAAACAAATGTTGGTGCGTATGTGTAGCCCTATGTTTCCGGGCTAACCTGACCTATTTATGTTAATTGCTGTGGCAGCCGCTAGATGGCACTGTATGCGAAAAAAAAAATACTGTGATACTAGTCGTCGGCGCATTCTACTGTGAGTAAATGTGGAAAGATGAGCGTCCGCCTCGAACAGCGTGTAAAAATAAAAATTTTGTGTGTAGCTTGGCAGGACAGCCACACGGACGTATCAGCTCTTTCGTGGCGCTTACGGCAACGGGACATTATCGCGGGTGCCAGTTTTCGAGTGGCACAAGAGGTTCGTTTCGGCGAGAACGTCGGTGGAAGACGACGCAAGGCAGGGGCGCCCTTCAACCTCACGGAATGAAAACAACGTGGCTTGGATCAGGGAAATCGTATTGCAAGACAGCACCATTAAAATCCGCATGCTATCAGACGCTTTCGTCATTAGTAAGACAATATGGCACCAAATTGTGCGTGAGAACTTGTGGAAACAAAAGTTGAATGCCGGACTTGCGCCGCACTCCCTAACACAAGACCAGAAGGACACGCGGGCATCAGTGAGCGCTGATTTGCTCTCCGAGGCCGAGAAGGATGCTTCATTCGTTGACAGCATCATTGCTGAATACGAAACATGGTGCTTTCAATACGATCCTAAACCAAAGAGGCAGAGCGCCGAATGGCGGACCACAAGCTCTCCGGCGTCGAGAAAGGTGCGCCGACAGAAGACCAAAACGAAGACGATGCTGATTGTTTTTTTTTCGATGCCAAAGGTGTCATACGCCACGAGTTCGTCCCACAAGGGCAGACGGTGAATCAGAAGTTTTATATCCGCATGCTCCAACACATGGGTGATGCACTGCGACGCCGTCGGACTGACTTATGGGCATCTGGACAATGGAGCCTTCTCCACGATAACGCAAGGGCGCACACTGCTCTCAGCTTGAAAGAATTTCTCGCCAAGCAGAGCATTACAGTACTTCCCCATCCGGCATCCTCGCCTGGCCTCTCCCCGTGCGATTTTTTCCTGTTTCCTCGTGTGAAGAGAGCCCTAAAAGGTCGCTGGATGGGGAGTGTGGAGGCCATTCAAGACGCCACGACAAAGCAGCTGACATCTCTGCCAAAAGAAGCGTTTTCCAACTGTTTCCAAGACCCCAAGAAGCGTTGGAAGCTGTGTATAGAGTGCAAGGGAGACTATTTCAAAGGGGTGATGCACAAATGATTTCAATGTTAAACGCATTTTTTATAATAGACTCAGTCTCGGAACTTTACGGACAAAGTTGTACATGAACTTTTTGTGTACACCTTTTTAATTCTCTGTATGTCTCGTTTAACTTTTGGTGAGCCGTCAGACTTGAAAAACTACCATCTGACCTCTGACATCATCAGCAAACATGATGCACTACGAGGGTTTTGACATCACACTGCCATAGAGCAATGCTGATTTTCAACCCACACAGAGTTTCGCTTCGAACGGGAGGTCTGACGCCATCACGCCAGAAGCAGTAACCACTGCTTCCAACGTGCAACTTTTTCTGTCTACCGGTACCGGCTGCCGAATTAGCTCCACGTCTGTGTAGGGTTGGGCGCTAACTCTGAGTTGGTGCGATGCTGACTGTTGAATTGCAAGTGTTTCAGATGCATTTATTCGCGCATATAGGTAACTTTTTCATTTCTCTAAATGGTATTGAATGCACAGTAAACTGAGCTGAAAAATATTTCTTTGAAGGCTGTTTCGCGATTTAAGCGAATAAAAATTGCTGCTCACCGGTGCTGCTCAAAAAATGCCTTTGAGGCTGTTATGCTCACTGCGAACCGTCGTGGTCCTCGTCACAGGGTTTTCAATACGACCCTTGAGTATGATGAAGCTTTAAAGCGGCTTTAAAATCAAGGACGAGCAAGAAGCACAGAAACAACTGAACAACAGCAGCTCTAGCGCTGTTTTTAGGGCGTTTCTCCGTCGTATTTTCTTTTGCAGGCTGCTTGAAATTTGCATGCTTAGTAAATGACTCGCCCTAAGTGAGAATTTAGGTAACTTTATCAGCTGTTTTTTCATAAGCATATAGTCAAGACGGCATGTACACAGGCTTAAGAGGCCTTCACCGTATAAACACAGCTTGCGATTGTTTTTGTGCTTACTTTCTGCACTCGGGGGTTTACTCGCACACGTGGGTGCTATATTAACCTGTCACTGTGGCGATCTGCGCAATACAGTCTAGAACTCAATAATACGCAAACACACCACGTGACAGAGAGGACAGAACGGAAGTTCGGCTGTAGACTCATGACCAAGACGGGTGCAGTACTCTTAGGCAGTGCCAGAGATGGCCGCGTGGCAACGCCACTGTAAGTCGAAGTTTCGAATATAATCATTCTGAAGGTAGGAAGATTGGCGAAGTCAAGTGTGCGTGCACATTGGCCCCGTGAGGCGCAAAGAAAGACCTGACAACCAACTCGAATAATTACACAGCTCTTTTCGCATACTGCATCAAAAAATCACGACGAGGCTCATGTATTATATGAGCTTGAGGATTATGACGCCACTTTCAGCTCTAACGCGTTCTACCAAACCTAGCAAAAGCATTTGTATTTCCGCTAAAAGTTTATCCTTTAATTCATAGGTGGCGCCGTCATCTGTTTGCTTCCAGAAATTGGTTGTTGGTTCCGGCCGGAATTTTATTTGGAGCTTCGTAAGTCGTTAAAAAACGCTGTGGCGGCTGGCTTGATGTCATTGTTGCTTGCCTTCTGGCGGTCTACAACGAAGTTGATATTGCATGGGATACTAAAGTGATATCTACTTCAAAATGGTGTCGAAATCAGCATGTCCTGACTGGTGGGTCTGCAGGAATTTGCAAACTTCTACTTCAGTATATAATACTTGCTACGGAACAGCAGTGATTGATACAAGGTGGAAGTAATGTTAGCTAGAACCACTGCTACAGGGTTCGCGCGGCGTAGAAAATTGGTTTCGTTATATCTTCAAGGGGCTACATGTTTTGACTGTGTGGAGGCTGGTGTAAACTATTTCCATGTATTTAGACCGCCTTCGAGCACGAACTTACTTTTTCGGAAAAGGTTGTTCTTTTCCTCTCTTTGATCGTCAACTTGAAAAGTTCAACTGCTTTCGAATTTTACTTTTGTGTTTGGGTTTTTACACTGCCGGCAGTGGGTGGAAACATTTTCCGGAAATTCTCTCAGATGTATACAGCTGCATTTAATATTCTTTTAACGAAAGAACGCGCCGCAGCTCAGCAACGTGCCTGTTGGTCACCGTGTTTGGCTGTTCACAAAATAAACAAGAAAAGCGACACGTGAAAAACATGCCGAGACAATCTTGTTTATGTCGCAATATGAGAGGAGGGCGGCACCCTGGGAGGAACACGCTTGTCGTTATATGAGAGAGAGATGTCATCCACGGACGGCAACAAGGCGTCAAGAATGACTGAGTGTGCAGCCACTTTACACTTCCGCTTCTCTCCATGCATGTTGCCCTTATGGAAGCGAATAACAAGTGTTTGCCTCTACAGCAGCTGTCACAATCTCCACACTCGGAGTGAGGCGACAGAGTGCGCCCAATTATTATGGCGCCCTTTAACCTATCAAGCACTCAAAACAAACGACTCCGAAGATACATTCCGCATCTTTGCAGGCACCTCCTAGCGGCTTCGAAGACGGTAAAGTGGCATTTCTGTCGATAAACACAAGCTGCTGTCTTGTCACTGCTCTGACAACTGCCATGAGCGATGGAGTGCGCAGAACGAAAAACACGCTGAGGAATGCAAACACGCGTATTTGGTGTAAGTGTAACTCATAGCGGAACTGTGATAGCATCGTAAACACTGGCCAAAGGGAAGCCGAAAGTGTATTGGAGTTTATAATAACACACGAGTGGTGCGGTATTGCACAATGTTTATTCTACTAAAGTAAGAAAGTAAAGGAAGTAAAGTAAGAAAGTAAGAACATATTAGGGGTTCCAAACCTTGCGTTGAAATATTCACACTTTAGTTGTTTTAATAATAAACCATTCCGCATTACTAAAAGCTTGCAGTTATGACTGGAAACATAAGACACCATTTAGCAATAAAGTTAGAGTTCAGGGCATTTATTTCGCTGCATGTTTTTTTCGCAGTGGCGCGAAATGCTATATTGGAATCACTACAGCTTTGAATTAAAGCGGTGGGCACAGGAGGCATGGTGTAGAAGAAAAATACCTTGTGTCTTGGCGCTCTTTTGCAAAAGGGAAAGGACGGGTGAATAGACTAGACGGGTACAAAGTGAGTGGGCGGGAACGAAGCGTGGCGGAAAATTTGAAAACTCGAAATTGTTGCCGGGATGAAACGAGAATATAATCGGAGTTAACTGATAACCAATCAATCAAGTCAACGAGAAAACAATCATGGCGCCAAATCTGAAAGGCGTCCAGTGTCGAGGAGGTGTCAATGCTTTCACATTCTTCCAATGCGGGTAACCGCAGTGATCTCTATTTTTTTTGTTACACGCCATACGTTTCTTTTTTTTTCTAGGTACACTGTGGCAGGCTCAAGGGGAAGCAGGCACCTACCATCACTGCTTTGGTTTGTCTCAACGCCGGAGAGGGAAAGCAGGGCGCCGCAATGCATGGGGCAGTAACAATAAATGAAAAATCTACGAGGATCACAGAGGGGCGTTTTAATACATCGGTGTAATGCTATGACCGCTTATCTCTTCGTTTTTATGTCATTACAAAGCTGGCTGGAATATAAAGACTGGTAAATATAGTCTTCTATTTTCACTTACGGCGGTTAATGCCTCAATATCCTTTATTGCATCAATTTCTTCGGACACATAAGGCGTCTACTGCTAAGCAAAGCCACCGAATAATTGATGTCCACTTAGCCATTAAACAGCAACATGGGCTGACTATTTTTACAGCCATGACTTCTAGAGGTTTCAGAGGATGAGTTTCGTTTCAGAATGAACAACCTGAAAGAATTGTATTTAGACTGGCGGTAACGGGTGGTGGTATACCAGCATTGCGATTTATCTGATTTATGGCTACCGCAATATGACGTTTACTTTTTCTCTGGGAGAGTACACCTGTCATCTTTACCTACAAGCGTTTCGTAATTTGCTGCTGAAAGAGAAGAACGATGGCCCAGCGCAAACGGAAACACTGTCTGTGAGATATGGTACGGAGGCAATGTGTGGCAGTTTGCAACGTAGGAAAAAATGTGTTCTCCCTCGTGGTCGAGAACAGGAGTAACATGAAACGGTTTGCAGCACCTGCGTAGCACATTCTAGAGACTTAATCTCGTTGGAAGGCAAGGCGTCTCGGTGAAACACAAAAATCAGCTCAGAGGGTCGCTCAGGCGTGAGAGCAAAAAAAAAAAAAACATTGCGGGGCCATGGCGCCATCTTTCGGCGTGATGCGGAACTCGCTGGAAAACGTGTAGGCGGCAGAAGGAACTACCTGCGGATTTCGCGATAGACGTGGCGCTTGCGTTGCGCTCTCGCACAGCTCGCATGTCGCGAGGACTGCGCATGCGCCGCTCGGGCTGCAGGGCAGAGTGTAGCTTTTTTCGCTCCGCACTCTGACTTCGCCCACAACAGTAATAGGAAGACGCAGGTGTTGACGCATGCGCTGCTCCAACGGCAGCATAGAACATAGGCACCAGAGGGCAGGCGGAAAGTTTCACCCAAGTTCGTTTAGCTATGCCTCCGTGTTCTGCCTTCGGTTGGCTCCGTGCTCCCTCCCCGTTCTGGCGGCAAGTTCTAGTGTTGAGTGACGACAACAAGAGCTAAAAGCATACCATGCTTTGAAAAAAAAAAATAATAACACTTTCTTTACCTCACCCTATGGTCTCTAGCAGATTTACCTAGCCAAAAAGAACTAGTGAGAAACAAATTTTTTTCCTCCATTTCCTATGAACTGGATTTTCATATTTTCATCACACTATGCTGCAAGCATATTACATTTAAAAAAAACAGGAGATTGTACTGTGAAGCCAGGAGCTATTCTGTTACTGATAAAATTATCTAGGTATGAAATCAAGGTATTATTGAAGGGTCCCTTTCACTCAGCCCTCAGTTCCTCGGCATGCACTGTACATGCGTGTGCGCCTTGTGTGTGTCTTTCTGTAAACACGTGATACCTGACTGTTGGCGCTTTTTGGTGAAATGTAACTGCTTTTAACCTCGTCCAGCAAAATTTAGGCACATTGGCCAGAACTACGTCTGGAGCTACGACCTCGACCACCGACCAGCTGTGGACGGTGCCGGACGAGTCAAACACTGGTTTGACGAGTACAGAGACGCCGATCTGCACAAAATATATTTCTTTGTAGTGAACGGACATGAAGTCGTCAAGGATTTTACGCAAGTAAACTGAAAAGAACGCAGAAATCTTTATCGGAAGCTTTCAACCGAAAGTAAAAGGTTCTTATATTCTTCTAGACATAGCTCCTTTCAAAAAACTGTTTCAAATGCCTGCACTCTCGTCGAAAGAGTTAGAGACCATTATTTCGGGTACCAGGTCGTGTCCCAATTTTTTATCGGTGGGTTGAGGCTGAATGTCGGTGCAGTGTGGTGGTTGCCGAAGGCGAGTTTGGTGTGTGCCACCACAAGCGGCCACTCGGTTTTGGGCGTAATTTAACAGTAGGAGCGGCCCACTTGCCCGGGAATTAGGTTAAGGATGGAGTTATGATAGCTTAGGCAAGTGGAGGCTTAAATATTTAAATAATGATAATACTGTTCACGGTATGATGAAGTTCGCCGTTCGCTGCGTAGTGCGAGTCATCTGAAGTGTAGTTAGGTTAAGTAACGCTACTTGGCGCCATTGACGAATAATCGCCTAAGTCCAGGCTTACAATCTCCTGATATTTGTGTTCTGTCTTGCATTCTGTGAACTGGACAGAAGAGTCTAAGTTTCCGCACAGTTCTAGGGCACCAGTTCAGAAGCAAAAAAAAAAAAGTTGCGCACTTGTTCATTGCTACACTGTAACTGTGAGAAGCGGTGAGTTAAGGTAAATGGCTGGGATATTTTTTCCGCCGGATCGTAAGAAAGGCCTCATAAAAATCGAGACTGGCTTTCTGCTGCAACATTCCATGCAGTGAGTATGTGTTCATGCCGTGCAAGAGGAAAGTTGTTGTCCGGATCAGAACTCGGGCTTCTGTGGCACTAGCGAAAGTGAACAGCTCTGTGATGTAATGTGAAGGTGTCGTAAGAAGGGAAACACGAGAGAAAGGGAGAGAAGACGCCTGAACTCTCAGAATGTTATTAAAGGCTGAGAAAGTCGATGGCTTTCGGACCAGCGCTCGCTGATTATCTTCTCGGACCGACGCCGGCCGGACACGCCAGGAGTATGGAGAGGGGTGAAAGAAATGGGGAGATTGCACAGGATAGAATAGGCGAAGTGTTTTACGTTAGCGTACTAAGAAAGAGAAGTTGGGGCGTGAGAGGTCTGAGCGGATGCGATGCACGTAGCGACCAAAGAACGCAGCTAAAGCAGCGCTAGATTTCAGTATATCGCTGTGGGAAGACTTCTAAGAAACGAACACTCGCAAGTAATACGATCAGGCTGATAGTGCGGCCGACATCCTAGTTATTAAGCTCCGGATGGCCGAGACGGCAGCTGGCTCGAAATTCTCAGCTTTATTTCGAGCTAGTAGGTAATTTGGCGGTCGACATTCATAGTTGTGTATCTTTGTTCGAAATGTGCCTGAACACTTAAGACATGAAACCATACATAATGCATAAAAGAGATACAGAAACAACGCATTTGGATGTACGTTTTTTTTTTGCCTTCAAGCAGACCTATGAACATAGCAACCATGACAGACAACCATGACAGAGCCACCTTTGGCGCAAATATAGGCGGCCGACAGGAAAATAATTCGTTTTCTTGGCGCTTTACCGTCTTGCAGGTCATCTGGGCAAAATATAATACGTGGGCTGTGGTTACACTCATTACAAAGACAACGACACGATTCATTATTTCAAGAAGTTCTTCGCTTGCAATTATGCGCCGCGGCTAGTTGAAAATGAATTGCGTTAGGAAAGTGATTAGAGAGTTATGGCATATCGTTACCGTGTTTACGTTACCGTCTTACTGTTTACCGGACCGGCAAACGACATCTGCGCATGCGCCGCCACTTACCGGTCCGCAAGCACTTTACGGAATCTCTTTTAACGTTGCGGAAAGTTAGCGTTCGCTCGTAAACAAACATGGCGGCGCCTTGCACGGCCGCTTCGGACCAAATACAGCACCGCCGCCAAGTTCTTCGGCGCCATTTCTGGCTATACATGAAGGCATTCGCTTTTAATTTGCAAACTCTCACTCATGCGTTGAGGTTTGAGTAACAACTAGGCCACGTTTTTGAGATTATTTGCCGATATTTGAGCAGTTAAGCATGACTGTATGTCGTGTACATGCCCAAATAGCAACGACAACACTGCAGCTCTTCAGTTTTGTGCCCTTTTTACCATTTTCTATACTTTCTTGATTTTTTTCATCGAAAAAAAAGACTAATAATTCTCTTGGTATATTCGTCAGTAAATGCAGAAATTAAAAGTTTCTCCGTCCCGGAGTTGGCGCGCTTTAACTTACTTCCACTAGATGGCGCCACAGTGTTCACATCCAAACTCGTAAAGCGACGATGCGGCACGGCAAACAGGTGTCGTAGTTGTGCTTTCTTTACAGCGCTCGCAACGCAATGCGCGCCGTGTATGCAAGCTTACTGAGGTCTACGTAGTGAAATTGTCTACTGGCCAGGGTAGGGAAAGGTGTCTAGCTTCACGGGCACATCTGAAAAGCCGCTGAGTCAGCTGTGTTGTTTAAGTGTAGTCGGTACGTCTTTATATGCAGAGATAAAGATTATTAAAGTGTAGCATTTCACTTCATAGAAATGATTGAAATGCATCCGTATTTTTTATCGTTAAAAGCAGGGCATCTGCAATCATCATCACTCGTTTTAGCCTTACGGTAACTTGTTACGGGAGAGACGGTACGCTAACCTTCTGGCGTGCGCCGCGCTAACCGGAAAATCCGGCGTCCGGTAACACTGTAAACGGTAACGTAAACACGGTAACGATATGCTATAACTCTCTATTGCTGTAGTTAAGAGTGATGACCTGCGCATTGTGTGGCATATTTTATTCCTAAAATGTGGGCACAGTACCCTATTTAATCAAACTGCCTCGACCGCAGAGTTCAGTTGAACCTAGCTTTGTAATCTTAAACAAAAATGTCCCCATGCCCTTTTCGCAGAAAATGACTACTCAGAAATGGCAGTTCTGACCGTTGGTACAAAATGACGCTCCATGCGGGCCATTTACCAGCTGCTCAAAATGTTTTTTAGCAATTGCGCATACTATCGCGCGTACAGTGTTACGTGCAACGTGCAAACGGTGGCAGGAGCACGATGCGGGAGAGATAATGTCTCCGTGATGACACGCGCTCTTCTGAATGGGGGGCTACCTCGTGGACCTCCTGCCCCGCCTCTTCGTTCCCACCGAGGCCATAACGCTCAACCAACTCTCTTTAACCATAGCAATTGTTCGATATATAAGCCCCAAGGCCGTCAGCGTTTTCAGATTTAATGTTATGATCAATACATCAATAAGCGCGTAACTCTTTAAAGTGAAAGAGGCAGCATTCCAGCACAGCTGTGAAGTTTTGTATAAAAGTTTTACCGCCAGTTGGCGAAAGTTCCCAGTATGTCATTATGTCGTACAACGCTTAACGACGTGTCATTATGTCTAAAAGCTACAGTAGGAAGTTTGGAGGAATTTTAAGACCGTTAGCTTTTACTCATCACGTTTCGAGATTTCGTAGGTCTGCTACCACCCTTGACCACAGCGACATCTGTGGCAACAACTACTCATCACGTTACAAGATTTCGTGAGGTCTCCTACCACCGTGAGATCAAAGTGCCATCTGTGGCTGCAACTAGAAAACAGCGCATCTCGAATTGAGACCTGTAGCGCGTTCTACAATATCATTGTAGAAACGACCTCTTGCCGCGTGCCAATGATGACGTCACGGTCCAGTATGGTGGATACAGGTGAAACTATGTGAGTGTGACATCAGGGGACGAAATGGCGGCATAGTTTCGGTCTCTCGAGTCCAAGATGGCGGCCATTAAAATTGGTTGTGCCCTCTCATGCTTCCCCCCCCCCCCCCACCAAAGAAAAAAATGCTAAAACGGGTAGGAAAACTGTCCCGTTATGGGACAGCTATACATGTATACATTCGCTGTAGGTGCTGATAGGAAGAAAAAAAGGAAAGTGCACGGGCCTGCCTACTGGCTTAAGCCTTATATGCGTTCGCACTATCACCAAGTCCACACAAACCCTTCCTGTACCCTCTGCCAGCACCCAAAAGCCACTCTCGATCATATCCTTTTCCTCTGCCCGGCGGATCCTCCCCAGCGCGGCCCGGAGCCCCTTACCACTTGGGAGGCTCGGGAGACCCTACTGCGCTCCGAGGACCCGGCCAAGCAAGCCATCGCCACAGGCCGGGCTGCCAGCGTTATTAGCCTCCGGGACATGAAAGTTTTAGTGGAGTGGGGCCGTGCGAGGGCCCAAGGACCTACGCGTCCTAAACTACCCTGTATGTAATAAAGTTTCCACCACCACCACCGAGCCACGCTCGCTGCCGCGTGCTGAAAGTAGGAGTAAACATAGAAAAAAATGCAATAATATGCCCTGGGCCGATCCCGGAGTCAGTGCAATACCGGGCCGACCCGTGCGAGAAAGCTTCAAGCCGAGCACTCCGCCATAGGACCGGCAGAAGATATTAAATCAGGTATCAGATATTATGGTGGTTTCAGAGCCGCCCCTTGTATACATTCGTTCCGCTATATATACTACGACAACAACGGGCTCCCATTTGGAGACAGTTGTATACCAAATTTAGTAGGCAAACAAAATCCCATGGGTTGTGGTATAGACATAAAGACCAAAATTAAATAATAGGTAAACATTGTATACACGCAATTACTAACTGAAGCGTTACCATATCTCACTGCAAGCCGAATTCTAGGCCCACCTTGACAACCCCAAACGAAGCAATTAACGTTTGGGACGTATCTTAAAGGGATGCAACTCGACGATCATCGTAATTTCTTTGATAGATGCCGGTAGGCGGCGATCGTTCCGCTAGGCGGCGTGCGGGCACGCGTAGCCGAGCATGGCGGCAATCCACACCATTTTAAAGCGTATTGCATTCCGTTTCTCCACCCGAGCGGCGCGTTTTTCTTTGCTTTCTTCATCTAGTAAACCACACAGCTAACGCTTGTTGCTTCAACGTCTTCCAGACGGTGGCGGCCTTTTTTTTCTAAAGAATTGTAGTGGTGTGTCGCTCTGAGAACATGCACCACTTCGCCTTATGAAGCTAGGAAAACAGCTTTTGTGTCAGTGCTAGAATAACCTCGTTTCAAGGCGGTATTCTTTTCAGAGACCTAGTAAGAAACGATTGAAGTGAGATTGCCGCTCCAGTCGCTTGTGCTCAAAGGCTAGGCAGTGACGATTGAAAAGAGGAAGGTGTCGGCACTCAAGAGCATCGTTATCAGAAGATTTCAGTGCAGATCTTTCCAACTAAATATTCATAAATTGGGGCCACAAGCAATAACAATAATAATAAATATTCTTACATTTTTGCACATCAACTTGTACATAAGTTCGTCGGGTCATCCGAAGCTCTGAGGGCTTGTCCGCATGCACTCGGCAGTCAGTTGAGCAGAAGCAACAAACTATTTGCAGCATGTAAAAAAAAAACGCCAAAACATATCAACTGGGGTTTTCACGCAAATCTGTCTTCAGTGCAGTTGGTGAAAGTGACTAATACCCCTGCCACTAGGCCAGTTTCAATCTCCTTCGAGTCGAGGGTCTTCGAGATTCTCAATCGCCATCGAACTCGTCGCTGCTACACGGCAAATCTCAATGGCCATTGAAATGGTTCTCGTGTCTTACGCCACGGATGTGTGGAGCCACAATCGCTACTTTAGATTTCGCAAAAATAACAAAAATATTTGATAAATGTATACTAAATGCTGAAATATACGCATACGCGAAAGTCGTTCAAAACCCTTTTAATTGCACGTACGCGACGGACATGTGCAGACACTGCTGTAGCCACTCTAATACAAGACGAGCCAAAACGAAGCCAGTCCAACTGCGTCGGAGCGCTGCTTCGTCAGGCTTAAGACCTGGGAAATCGCCATGATATCTGAAAAACAAGAGCTATTTGTCTCTTGAAGCTTTATGCGAGGGTAAGAATGGGCAAATCGAAGGCGAATACAACAGCTTAGAACACGATATTGCTTTGAGGCATTGGCGACGAAGCTGTTATCGCTGTGAAGCGGGCTGGCAGGGTGCCGTCATGTTGTCAACGTTAAGTACGGAAGCAACGCAAAGACTGCAATGCAAAATTAATGCGCTTAATGCGCTTAAAACCTGTCTAATATAATTTTAGAATAATTTTACAGACTGCTTGCATTAAATTTTATGCGAATAATGTTTGTTCATGTTTTTGTACCGTGGATGTGTCGTGTACGAAAGTGCGCTTGGCACCGCTCGAAGAAACGCTAGCAACCTTGTGCCGCGCTCGAAGGCCCTCGAAATCTCGATGGAGTTCTGCGCTACTCCGTTGACTCGATAGGCTATTGACTCGATTGCCACTGAAACTGCCCGTGTAGCAGCGCTCGATCGCCTTTGAGTCGATAGACTATCGGTTCGAGGGCCTTCGAAATGCCCGTGTGACAGGGGTATAACGTATGTGTTAGGAAGGACGCTGACAGTGCAGGAACACAATAATTTCTCACGAATCGACCATAACGAGGTAAAATACCTCGAACCGAAAATCGTGAATGTTGCCTTAATATACGAGTGGGTATATGATCAATTAGAAAACTAATTGACCAAAAGTGCCTGGTTATTACTGTGTTTATGAAAAGTGCACCAAATGAAGGCAATTTTCGAGTGGAGAAAACATTTTTATGTGGCGCCACAGATATCTTGTTGCACGCAATGTTGCGCAGAATGTGCATGAAATACCTTTATTGTTTCATTGCCATGAAGATGAACAGTGATGGTAAACACTGATTTCACACCTAAGTCCATTATAGACAAGAACATGCAGCACAATTTTTGTAGTTTCATACGGAATGAAAAACAAGAATTATACAGCGTTTAAATGCAGACACAATAATCGTATATCCAAAAGTATTTATGTATCTGCCCATTCTAAGACCGTGAAACGGGCCACGGGTAAGTTTTTGTTTGCACAGCGCCATGGAAGTGTCTTGCTTACGCCTGTTGCACAATAGCCTCTGTAATTGCGTTGACAGAATGATAAACCGGGGTTCCTTATTACGGCTGTGGTACTGTGACGGAAAAGCTCCTGCAGAAATTAAACGCTCCACCATGCCACAAAATCTGACAGTTCCAAAGAATTAAGGCCACCACGTGTTCCTTATGTTCAGAAACTTGCACCAATTATAAGACCGGTGAATCACTACGGTGTACCGGTAGTGTTTTCTACCCCCTGCAAGTTGCCCGAACTGATAATGTCCACAGGGAAGAGTGCTCCCGACTGCGTGGTGCATGATGTCACTTAGCTCATGGAGTGCTTTTCTAGTGTCGTAAATGTTACCCACCGAGCATGCAGGAAGATACAAATTGGCCCAAACGCCGCTTGTATAAATGAGTGTTTAAGGGAACACCAGCTCTGCATGAATTACAATGCAGGGTCTTAAGCAGTAAGGTTGCGTGCAAGAAACAGTGGCAACCTTTGCCGACACGAGAACAGTTTGGGAGGGAGCCAAGGCCCCGTGAAATTGACTAGGTTCTTTCATACACAAGGAAGGGGATGATTCGTAGAGCAATCTGTGTATCACCTCGTATCGGAAAAAAAGGTTTCTGAACTCGGTTTGAGGCCTGATTTCGCAGGTATGAATGTATAAAATGTCTGCACTTATCCTGTTTCCCTTCTGAATTATATTGGCATATGTGCAGTTCATTTCTTAATTAATGCTCGCAGATTGTTCGTTTCGCTCTCGGGGCTTACTTAGTAGCTCGTTTTCTGCGGTGAAGGTTACGTGGAATTGGGTTCGATTCTTGATGGCAACGGTCATTTCTACATTAGCACTACAGTCCTCAGTAGGCGATAACTCCTTGTTCTTTGTGCGTTTGTGCCCGTGTGCGTGCGTGCGTGTATCTGTGTGTGTGCCCTCACCCACCTGCACCCTGCGCAAGACCTCCTCTCATCATACATGCGCTGCCTTCACTCTCCAGAAGCCTCCACCCAGAAACCGCCCAAGTAGCACCAGAATAAAAAATGTATGGTAAAATTCGATTCAAAGACGCAATGACGAATCTATCAATGCAAAACCAATATCTAATACCAATGCTGCAATAGTATATTTGTCGTATCATATCGTACGACGCTTTGTGCATATTTCTTTTCAAATGTTAACACTATATGCACCGAAAGCGAACACGCCATGAACACACTGAAAGATGCCTGCGAGGTAATTTCTATGGACTCAATACTAACGCGAAGTTCCAGTGCAGCAGACTGAAGAGCCTTTATTTACCTGTTGGTCGTGACAGTGCCTTCCATTAGGCGGGGAAATTCCGCAGTACAGAAGCTTGAACGGGCTGATCAGCCTGCTGGCTGTTTTAAAACGCCTGCCCAAAGCTGGCCACCATCCGACCGCATATGAAGGCCCGCTGTGTCCTTGCACATTCTGCCGGCGTGGCTCTTTCTTGAAGAACTCAATCGCACTACGGCGTTCCCCGCTTTTTTTCGCTTTATCAACTGCCGACCAGAGTTCTTGAACGCAGCGGAATGCGAGATAAACTGAGAGAGAAAACCACATGCCTTGCACCAGCTGCATGGAAGGGTGTTTTTATAATCTGTATTTCTCCTTCTGGGCTTGTATTTTACCAACATTTTGAACTTGCTGAACACATTTTGCGTTTTTAGCTTGCGTAATGGGCTGGCCCACTGTTCCTCGTTTCATCACAAGGAATGAATGTTTACAGCATTCTCCTTCTATCTTTCAATCTCCTTCCAGTTTATTTTCAGCGGAAGCATCATTGGTTTGCCGGTGTACAAGATTGTCGCGACTTTCAGGGAATGTCCCTCTATAACAGTAACTGTGACAACGCCACTGGTCTCTGCGTAAGACAACATTCTTTCCAGCATTCGCTATGCGTACTTGAAAGTTAGGCGAGCCTTGAGTTTTAAAAATAATGAGCATCCTTTCTATTTCCTGATTCAGGGCAATCGGTCTTTCTATTCTGTGGAAATTGTGAGTGACAAGGGTAGAGAGGGTGATTGTCCCCAAACAGGCAGGAGTACCTCCTGAGTCCCAGGAAGCACATAGATTCAGGTTTTTTTTTTGAGGCTTTTGAAATAAGCCTGTAGGATAGCAAATCTCAAAACTGTTAATATTTTTTCAATAGCACTGATTGTTTCTGCTCAGCGAAGTGCCGAATATAGTGGAGCATGGGGCTGCACACGTTATTTTTGCGCCAAACAAGCGCATGGACGCGCACCATTTCGCACTCTGCGCGTGCGTTTCATAATTAATTTTATTACAAAGCAATAGTTTACCCTGAAATGAAGCATGAATACTAAAACAGTATTGCTTCCCAAGCAGGAGACAAAAATTATGCTCAAAAGTCGTGCCATTCAATGACGTCTTTCGGGCGCTGTTTTGGCGGGGATTTGAACGGTGTATTTTTAATGTTATAAACGCTGCATATGTTTATCCAGTGGGTGTCCAAGGTTGTGGGCAACATGGATTCACTAAGATGATTAGCTTGGCATAGGATTACTGGCGCAATACCTAGTATCCAATATTTTGGACTTTGACAAATGCTCCATAGCGGGGTGTCAGGCGGTAAATAAGCCATGTTTTTCACTTCACCCACTGGTAACGGGAGCATTGTGATGGGAGGTGTGAAGATCGGCGCCAGCGGGTCTCATCATTAGCAGCGGAGACCGCAACTCTTACCTGCTGGAAGCCAACGCTGAGCTTCTTCGGGATGGTTTCGAGCCACGCGATAAAAATCGCTCGCAGGTTCCCGACCAGAGTACCCCGAAGAGCGTTGCCCTGGTGACTCCGGGCGGAGCGGAGGTGTGTCCGCGTGTGTGGAGGTGTCCGTTTGTGTGCGCGAGGATGCAAGTTTGAGGACACTACCACCCTGGCGAAGGCGTCCTCAACCTGGGGAATCTAGGGACGAAGAACTGTATAAAACTGGGAGGTGAGTGCAGTGAATCATGCTCCATTTTGGATCATCCTCCATCCTCCTTTTGCACCCTCCATTATGATCCTAACTTACGATCCTCTGTTCGGAGAGAAACTCACTTCTGAACTCAGATGCTTGTAAATATGTAAAATAAACCAAGTCTTCTTTCTCCACTTACGAACCCCTTCACTCAGCGGCTCTCCTGACCGGGGCGGAGCGGGCGTCATCTTGACCGTGGTTGTGTCGAGAAGCGACCCCGATCCCCACCTTTAACAGAGACAAGAATGCCCAGCTTCAAATTGTTATACCTGTAATTAAGAAAGTCCTTCAATTTAATTTTGTGTGATATATTCTAATTTCTCTAAATTAAACCCAATTATAGTAATCGAATAATTTGTAAAATGAATAAATAAATACAATTAGTGCTTATGAAAAATGTTTATGGGCCTCTTACTTGGGCATATTGCAAGGGCCAGCAGTATTTTCGTAATAAACTAAATCAGAAATCACATTCTTGATATATCAGTACCTTAGGATTCATCATCAGACGTGTTGATAGTGTACCAGATATCCTCTCGTGGTGCAGCGTAGGGGGGCCGTTTTGCAATAGAAGGTTTGTTTTTGTTTATGGGGGTTTAACGTCCCAAAGTGACGAAGGCTATGAGGGACGCTTTAATGGAGGACTCCGGAAATTCCTTTAACGTGAACTGACATTGCACAGTACACGTGCCTGTAGAATTTCGCCTCCATCGAAATTCGACCTCCGCGGCCGGAATCGAACCCGCGTCTTTCAGGTCTGCAGCCGAGCGCCGTACCCACTGAGTCACCACGGCGGCTTGTACAATGGAAAACTATATATCTTGCTTTTGACTATGACACGAGAACTTTTGAATACAGCAGATACTACAAATCTCTTAGTTCTCCTCGGAAGTGCAAGTTAGTTTCTTGTGGCACCTCCAAGGCAGCAACAACTGTTTGGAGATGGCCAAAAATAAGTTGAACCAATTTGCACGGCAGTGAGGCACACTGCGTTTGCCATTCACTTTAAGTGTAAACTGACTGGTAATCTGTGCGGTACTAGTAATATCGTTGCTTATGTGTGTTAACCGACAGTGCAATTGATTTAAGTTTATATGAGAAGACTTCCCCCGAACCCATCTGGTGAATCACAGCATATCGCGTTCTGCTAGCGATCGCTAGATCACGTGTGTACTGCCATGCACAGCAGCAAAATTTCAACGGATGCAAAATGAAAAATGCCTTCATTACTGCGATTCGGTGCCTTCAAGAGTGCGCGCGTTGCCGAAATCAATCTGATGTCCTCCCTTGAGGTGTTCCTCACAGCCCACAGTGTTATCAGGGTAGAGGCGTTTTGACTATAACTTCCTGACTTTACGAGCTAGACATTGAGTGGGGGTCCCTACTGGCACATCTGTGGGTTAGGTGCTTCTTACATCACTTGGTTTCACGGTTGAATAGAAACGTAACCAAGGAGCGTAGGCTAACGAACTGAAGGCATGTCCCTAGCACCCGTCAGCTGGTGAACGGTGTTGTCAGTAAGAACACATGAAGCACAGTTTGGACTATGAGGTGAGGCCGCCGGCAAGTCCAATGTGGGTAGCCCATGTGAGTCCCTGTGGCAACAATGTGAGGTTTGCAGCAGGGGTCCCAGTCGGACCCCAGTGGGCTACCGACATACGCACCAATAGGTACTGCTTGGGAGCGATGCGGGTAGCCCTTGTGGGACTGCCCACATTCGGCCTGCATACCTTAAAATCAGTAACCCACTGAGCGACTCCATCGGTCCCATTTTTGTGCTATGTGGGAAGCCCCTCATGGCGAACGTTAGGTTTTTATCTTAGTTAGCCCCTCCGAAGTCGGTATGGGAGTGCTGTGGCAAGTCCATCTGGGGCCAGCCGACGTCGTCCCTATAGCGGACCGATGTAGATTCTTTAGGGGCAGACCCACCCGAAACGACAGCATTTTTTCAATGTCAGTCTGGCCTAAGCAACCCACCGAACTTCTCTCTGTAAACTCTGGAGCAAATCGGCTATGTGGGAGACCCAAAAT
>JARKHS020032939.1:0-21047 GCA_030143305.2 Amblyomma americanum
TAAGCGTAGGAATCTCTTAGCGCGTGATCGCGTCCGTTTATGAAGCGGCGGTCTAATAATTCGCGCGTGCGCAACTTATAAATGTAAATTACGTGGCCACTACTTCGTTTCTAGACGTTGCTAAAATTGCGCACAAAGTCGGCTTGACGAATGCACGTGCACTAAGTTATTACTTTTGATTTAAGATCTCCATTAAGCAAGCACCCGCTGCGCAGTGTGGCAGTGAATTCTCTGGAGACAAGCAAAAAAAGTGCGTTTTAATCAAACATTTCATAAACAGAAAGTTATTTGATCTTATATTAGAAGGATGCGCATTTGGGCTGGTTTTCAGATACTCGCGCAAGCCGTGAGTGCAAAAAACGCTTTCAAATACTTAACTTTCATGACAAATAGGCGGGTTATTATGCCGAGAAATCGAACAAAGGCAACAGCGTGAGCTCTGTCTGTGCACTTCTAAAAAAAGAATATAATTTGTTAATTAGCGCCTTGACTAAGCCACAGATAATTACACGCATCATTACCACTGGGTTATGCGAGCGCGCATTCCTTAATTACTAAATTTGCGGGATCTCTTAAAAGAAATTTGAGTGGTTAGTTGCAGCTGCTTCTAGTTGCCCATTATCAACGATAGAATTCTATAGCTCTGTTGTGGTTGGTCTGGTTGGTGTCGTCGTCGGTCTTATGCTGACAGACCGGCTCCTCTGAGACGGAACATGCGCAGTCCACATGGCCACCACCGAAGTCGCCATCACTTTGTTGTACCACTCAAAACCAGCGAGCGGACAGGACAAAACTCGAACGGCAGCAGCACTATTGCTATACAGCAAGCGAATGCGTTTGGAATGCTTCCGAATGCGTTTGGAAATTGCTGTGAAGCCCCTTAGAACTCTGTTTGGTCCGAAAGCCATTCGATGTGTCGAATACCATTTACTGAAATGACACTTAAAAGTCGGCGTAGCATGGGTATTATGATAGAGTTGCAGTAGTAGTAGTAGAGTAATAGCACAACGCTACAACTCTAATACTTCCCAAGCAGCACAGGTAATTGGCCCAATATTGAAATAGTATTGACACAGGCCGGCCCTACAAAGAACCAGGATGAAACCATCCTGTTGCAATATTTCGCTGATTACGTGTGCTGCTTGGGTTGTGAAATGCTACAATTTGCTCCTGGAACATGTGTCTTGATGTCAAAGATCAACGGAAAACATCTACTTTGGCCACGTATACATGCCAATTATATTAAAACTGAGATGAGACAGGCCTATACCGGACCCAAACCTCTTATAGAGAGTTCGTCAGTTTTCACGAGTTCAAAAAGTTATAAACTGCCTCTCTGTTGTGGCAATATTGAACGTTGCAATGTCCTTTTAGCAGATGGCACAAGGTTGACCAGCGTTTTCCATGCAAGACTACTTATCCTTGCATGTATGGTTGTCAAAATAGCTGCAGGAATGCCGCAGAAAAGCTGTCACAAATCAAATTTGACTGCTGCGAAGACAGGTGGGAGCCTACTTGGAGAAAACATTGCAGAAGCTTTATTAATTTCTAATGGCACTGTTTCGCTGTCTTGTCAAACCAACTCTTGTTCTACACTATACTAATTGCGCTCAAAATTGGACTAACCGCGGGCTCTGCCAAGCTCATGGCAGACCCCTGCAAGATTTCTGCTCGTGTTCGTTCACAAACACTGAATGCAGCCGCGGGTTTCAGCTACCTCTGACATTCGCCGTTGCACGTTGCTGTTACGAGTTCATAAATATTTGCGGGTTTTCAGGGTCAAATGCATAAGGTGAGGCATTCTTAGCATTTGGAGCAACCAGCGCAACAACAAGTCCTAGCTCTCAAGAGGGGCTTGTGCCTTGAGTTGACTATATCGAAGATCCACGAGTGGACGTCACCGTGCATTACTCTTATCCTTTGATAAAAGGAGCCTTCATCACGCACAACACGGCAACGTGCTCATCTGCGAATGCAGAGAGGCTGTTTTCGTTTGCTTCTCTAATAGCAAGGCCGGACGGCGGGGCGCTTTTCGACAGCCGGTTTGAGCAAAAGCTGTCGCTGAAGACTTTTAATTAAAGGTAACACCTAACTACAGAGATTAGACAGATATTTTTTTTAATTGCGATTTCGTTTTTCATTGCACAGTTCTTTTGATTATGTTTCCCCTAATAAATTCTTTCAGGCCTTTTATTTTTGTTGTCATCTTTCAGGTTTATACATAGAACGTTTGACTTTAAACGTCTGCTAAACCCACTGCTGAGGAAATAACTTATAGCCTTTCCGAAACGCGGGGCTCATACCATTCAGCACAGAGAGAAGGCCGAGGCGAACGCTACATGCATCAAGTAAACGGCCTCAAGAGAGAGAGAGAGAGAGAGAGAGACGGAAAGGCAGTGAGGTTAACTATGCAGCGCCCAGTATGCTGCCTTACACGTGGGAAAGGGAACAGAGGGAGAGATAGAAAGGGGAAAGAACAAAGAGAGATGATCACTTTTGCACATGTTCTTTGGCGGCCGTTACTTGCAGGGTACACAGGGCACACACTGATTGTTCACAATCTTGCACTCAGTCCTGAGTCCTTCAAGAACTTGAAAAGTGCCTTTAAAGCTGTCCTCTGCGATGAAGGCTTACTCCAAGGAGCCAGAATCTTGGCTTCAGTAAGGGGCCGAGGATCTAAACGGCGGAGTGTTGCAGCGAGGAGTGCACGCTCACGCTGAAACCGAGGGCAGTTACAAAGAAGGTATTCTATAGTTTCGTCTCACCCACAGATCTCACACGCAGAGAGGCTGCCTTTGCGATTAAATGGGAGTAGGCATTTGTGAACGCCACTCCCAGCCACAGGCGACACAACAGCGTAGCATCGCAGTGGGAGAGGCCGGACGGAGGACTGAGTTGAAGTAAGGGGTCTAGGCTGTGCAGACGGCATGTGGAGTTGCTAGAAGACCATGACGCTAAAAGCTCTCTTCGGCCAAGAATTCGCAGATGTCTTGCGGCGTCGGCTCTTGTCAACGGTATCTGGACAATGTTGGCACTGCCGTGCGCCGCTCGAGCTGCAGCGTCTGGTGTTGGAAATGTCTTAATTCAGCTACGAGTTGATCGTGATCGCCATGGCGTAAAGCAGAATTAAGACACTGCAAGGCTGCTTTTGAGTCACAGAACACAGCCCATTTCTGGGGTGTTTGTGCACCGATTTACTGCACAGCCGCACGAAGAGCGGCCAAATCTGACCCGGTGGAGGTTGTCCGATGCGAAGTTTGCTGAATAATACTGGTCTGTCTCGCAGGAATAACCATGGCGTAGGTTGAACTTGTGCCTGAGACTGAACCATCTGTATGCACATGAGTGCGGTCACTATATGCGGCGTGGAATAGGTAGAGTGTCAACTGTTTAATGGCCGGTATCGATAAGTTCGATTTTTTCATTACGCCCGGAATTGTAAGGCGCACGCATGGCTCCCGCAGACATCACAGCGCAGAGGATAGCCGCCCTGCCGGGGTGAACTGCGATGGGATGGACGACTGGTGGGCTGCTATAACCTTTGAAAACGCTGCGTGTGGTCTTTGATTCGCCACTGAGACAAGGTGGTGCTGGGGAATCCTTGTTAGATGCCGTATGTGGATCAGCAGGGTGTCAAGGGTTATATACGTCGAGAGTGGGTAGTCCTGGGCGATTGCAATGGTAGCGACTGTTGATGCTCCGCGAGGGAGACCCAGGCATGTGCGAAGTGCCTGACCCTGTATAGTTTGGAGGGCACGCAAATTCGCCTTACATGTGCTTGAAAGCACTGATGCACTATACCGCAAAAATCCCAAAAAGTGTGCTCTATAGAGTTGCAGCATTCATAGAATCGACAATCCCCATGATTTTCCGCCAAGAAATCTGAGCAGGTGTGTGATGGAGATTAGCTTTTTCTTTACAATGCTGCAATGCGGGCTCCATGATAAATTCCGATCTATAACAATTCCTGAGAAACGATGAGATGCACGATAGGCAATGACATGGCCGTCAATAGTTAGCGGACAACGAGTCATACGTTTGCGCGTAAATGCCACTACAGCGCACTTCTCGGCTGACACGCTCAGACCTTGCTCTCGGAGATAGGAGGAAGTTATGGTTGCTGCCCTCTGAAGTCTTGCTCGCCCTGGAGACGCGGTACAGAGGAGGCCCAGATGCAGATGTCATCGGCGTACATAGAGATATGGACGGTATCAGGTAGGTTCTCCTAGAGTCTTATAAGTGTTAGATTAAACAAAGTAGGACTGAGTACTCCGCCCTGAGGCACGCCCCGGTAGGTTTAATGCACGGGTGTGGAGCCATCTTCACAAATAATAAAAATTCCTTTTGGTAGATAGCTTTCGATCCACTTGTACATCCGTCCATGGAGCAAGCCAGGGGAGGAAATAAGTGCATGGTTGGTTGGTTGGAAGCACAGGTGGGTCCCTGGGATCCACCACACATACTTCCGGAGTCTGAAAAGCCGCGAAAAACACTCGACGGTTAGTAGCTGGGAGCGTAATGCAAGTCCGAACCGGACCCCTGAAAGTCGTGGAGGAGCCCGAGGCAGCTGCCCCGGGTTAGGATTCCCTGTCTCCGAGTCGGAGCTATTGCGTCGTTGGGTGGTCGGGCATCCCGTGAGTGGAGCCGCACCATTGGAGAACATCGACGCCCTCCCTGTCCTGGCCAGACAGGAGTCGAGCGATGATAAAATGAGGGTAATATCTCGCTGTCCCCATTCCCATCACATTACCCATAACCCTTCCCTCCCATTCCCACAACCTATGTCCCACCCCCTCCGCTACGTCCCAGGGGAGATCAGGGGAGTCTCCCCGGGCCCGCTCTCCCGGCTGTGGGTCGCTTAGTAGCATTACCCCATTTTTTTATTTTCCCACCTTCGGGTGGCAAAAGCACAACATTGCCTTCGGGCCTTTTCATTTATATTACGATTGGGTTAAGCCTGTGATACTTTAGTGGTACAGGCAGGAGCTCATTGGTTTACGTTTTTTTATGGCAGCTCCACCATACTCTTTGTACATCCGTCCACCAATTCAAGCAGCCTCTAGCGCATCAAGGATGGCCTCATGTGTCACGTTATCGTATGCACCTTTGATATCAAGAAAAAGTTCCGCGCGCATGCGCTTCTGGCGTTTCTGTTGCTGTACTGTGGACACGAGACCAATGACGTTGTCTATAGAGACCCCGTCGGAAACCCGCCATGGCATTAGGATACACGTTATTGTGCTCAAGGTACCACTCAAAACGAGCCAGAAGCATTCTTGCCAAGACTTTTCCCACACAACTGGTCAAAGCTAATGGCCTGTATGATGACATGTCGAGCGGGGATTTCCCTATTTTTAGTAATGGTGTCATCTGACTGGATTTGCACTGGGGAGGAACAACTCCCTCTTGCCACGAGTGGTTGTAAAGGCTGAGTAGCTCTCTACGCACGTCGCGGCCAAGGTGGCACAGCGCAGCATATATAATGCCGTCTGGACCTGGTGCAGACAAACGCTTACTTTCTGCAAGGGCAGCATCAAGTTCCTCACGAATAAAGACAGCATCCATCGCTGAATCCCGTGATGCAGGAGGAACACGCTCGGAACCCGAGGTAGTCACTGCACCCGCGATTATACTGCAGAAGTCAGTTGCAACTTCAATCTGGTGGCGGTTTTGATGTAGAGCCAACGCATAGAAATGCTGTCTTTGCTGTGGAAGCGTTCGAAGCCCCCGCACTGTCCGCCAAATGAGGGACATGGGCTTTCGAGGATCCAGATATTGGCAGAAGGACTTCCAGCACTGTTCCGCCAGCGTGTCCAATCGTCGCTTGATTTTCCTCTGCACACGACGCGCCTCTCTGAGGTCCCTTACGCATTTGGTCCGTCTGTAACGTCTTTCTGCACGCCGACGAATAGCACGTAGGCGGTCTAATTCGACATCAAATACGATGCGCATTCTATTTGCCGTGAGGAAGCCTCTAGCAGCCTTCATTGCTGTTGCTATAATGTCCTTCAAACTGGAAGTGGGGGCTTCTTTGCACGCCTCTTCCATTCGAGTTTTAAATGCCGTCCAATCGATGTGCGCGTGGTTAGCTGGGCCGGACGCCCCAAGACCTGGAATCTTGAGGTAGGTGGGTATGTGCTCACTCCCGTGGGTCTCCACATCACAAAACCACTGGACACACCGGCACAGAGACCGCGAAACTAGAGTCAGGTATAGGCAACTGCTGTATGAACTGCCTCGCAGGTATGTCGGGCTGCCGTCATCCATTACATAAAGTTCATTTTCTGAAACAAATAAGGCCAGATTCCTCCCTCTGGCGTTGACTATAGGACTTCGCCACAGTTGTTGGCGGGCGTTGAAATATCCGCTAATATTCCAAGGAGCCCGCGCTGCCTCCATAATTGTCTTCAACCTCTCTAAGTATAATTGAGAGCAGGGGGACACATACGCCGCAATCAGTGCGTACTCTATGGATCATTTTTTGACTGTGAAACACACGTACTGATTGTCATTGTGGGGTTGAACTGGACAGCAAACGTACGTTATGTCGTTGCGGATGTAGACCAAAAACTTTGCTGCGCTCCCCGCATGTCGGAGCAAAGAAGGGCTCGTACCCGGAATGTCTGATTGCTTGGCATAAGTTGGGTTCTCAGATGACTAATATCGGGAAGTGGTTTTTCAAAACATATTGCCGAAAACTTGCGATTCGCGACTTTAGGCCTCTTGAGTTCCACTGGAAGACCGCTGCGCACCTGACTTCCTCACGTAACGTGAAAAGCTGGACAGCCATTCTGTTTTAAAGATCTTGTAGTGCTCGAACCAGAGAGTCCAGCACCAGTAAGACGCTTCGGGCGGTTGACAAATGCAGGGCCTGTATCAAAGGGCGAATGGCATTGATCACCGTCCTGAGGATCACGAGCGCTTGGCGATCTTGCTCTGGGAGCCCTTCTCTAACGACAGGTGAGCTCGGCGATGGGAGCTTGCGCTGAGGAGGCTCGGCAGGACGTAACGGCGGAAGTGCTGGCCAAGCATCCGCACACGAAGAGTCTGATTATCCTTGGCGATATTTCGCGGACTATGTGAAAACCTTTCTGACTAACCGAACCGCTACCATTGGAATAGGAGGCATCAGGACTGACACCTTCAACACCCCAGAAAAAGGAACAACACAAGGCTCTGTGCTATCACCTATGCTTTTTAATATTGCAATGATTGGTTTAGCAAGGGCGCTCGAAGAAATTGAAGGAATCAGGCATGCCATCTACGCAGATGATATCACAATCTGGGTGACAAGGGATCCTTAGGCGAAAAACAAGAGCTTCTTCAGCGAGCGGCAGACACGGTCAACGCATACGCCCGACAGTGTGGACTTTTATTCTCCCCTGAAAAATCCGAGGTGCTCAGAGTCTACAGACAAGGGTATGATCTGCAAAACTCCGTAGATATCTACATAGGGGAAACGAAGGTTCCAGAAGTATCGAAAGTTAGGATCCTCGGCATGTGGGTCCAAAGCAACCGTCGTATTGATCACACGATCAGACAGCCAGCAAATACCACAGCACAGATCACCAGGATGATTGCAAGAATTTCCATCAGAAGAAGAGGTATGAAGGAGGAAGACACATGTAGGCTAGTACAGGCCCTCGTCGTCAGTAGGATCTTATACGGCGTCCCCTACCAAACACCGCTCGAGCAAGAAAAGGAGCAGTTGGAGGCAATTCTTAGAAAAGCATACAAATGCGCTCTCGGACTGCCGGTCAGCACTTCGACGCAGAAATTCCTTAAACTGGGCATAAACAACACAGTACAAGAACATATCGAGGCCCACCTTATCGCGCAGAAAACAAAACTGATGCTGTCCGCAATAGGCAGAAACACGATGCGGTCGCTGGGCATGAGGGACGCTTTGAAAGAAATCAATAGCACAGCGAGCGTTCCAAATGAAATCAGGAGGATCATTGAGATCAGTCCGATTCCAAAAAACATGCATCCAGATATACATAAGGCGAGAAGAAAGGCAAGATCTGAATTCCATGAAAGAAGCTTCGCCGGGGCAAAAGACGTTTTATATGTTGGCGCAACAACATACAGACACCGATATGGCTCGGTAGCCAGCGTGGTGGATCACCAGCTCCGGGAAATCAACTGCGCTTCGATAAAAACCAACAACATACTCGAGGCTGAGGAAGCAGCAATTGCACTCGCCATCACCCAGCAGAGTGACGAGCCCCATGCACACATCATTACAGACTCGCAAGAGGCGTGCAGAAGATACAGCAGTGGACGCATATCCACTGCAGCCATTCACATACTCAAGGCGAGGACAATCACTTTTACGAGATGCTTCATCACGTGGACACCAGGCCATGAGACTGTCAAAGGGAACCAATGTGCGGACGCCAATGCCCGAGCATACGCCAACCGGGAGGCGCGCACCGAAGGGGAACTGAACGCAGTCACTAGACGGTATGGAGCCATCTTGGAACACCAACGAGCCCTCCGGAGGACCTACCCGCCTCCCCACAAAGACCTTAGTAAACAGCAGTCGGTTGCCTGGAGACAACTACAGACTAATACATACCCCAATCTGAGTTTACTCAGCAAAATCTATCCATCCACTTATGAAAACAAATGCCCGCTATGCGGTGAACACGCAACGCTTTACCACGTTACATGGGCCTGTCAGAAAATGCAGGCAGCGCCGATAAACAGCACACCTACACCGGAGCAGTGGGAGGCTGCGCTGTCCAGCTCGAAGCCTGAAAAGCAGCTCAAGCTGATCGACAGGGCTCGCAAGACTGCAAAGGCCGCTGGGGCCCTGGACTGTGGGCTCCACCTACGCTGCGAGAAATAACCCTTATACAATAAAGTTTTTCATTCATTCATTCATTCGCGGACTGAACACACTTATACGTGGCGGCACGGGAGGAGGTTGAGGAGGAGGTGCCGTGGGCGCGTCGATGTGGTTGCTTTTTGCAATACACTTTCTTGAGTTCTTCTTGCTGCGAGAACGTCTTTTCCGAACGGTCGCGGCAGCTTCACGGTGCGTAGAATTGTCCCGATCCATTTGCTTTAGAACGGCACGCTCGTTTTTTAATCGCGGACAATTCTTAAATGAGGCGTCATGAGGCCCGTTGCAGTTGGCACACTTAAGCACTTGTGCATTACAGGACTCAGCGCTGTGAGCTCCGGCACAACGAGAGCACATTCTCGTGTTGTCGCACACCCCGCTCACATGACCCAGTTTCAAACATTTGTGGCATTGCAGGGGTTTCGGAATATATGGCCGCACGGTATGACGGAAATGGCCCACCTTCACGTGTGATGGAAGGCTGTCCCCTTGGAACAAAATCTTCACACAACGGGAATTGCCCAGACGTGATACCCGTAGAATTACGGTGCCTTAATTTGCCGGCCTCACGAGTATGGGCAAATCATCTCGCGTGATAGCCTCGTCGACATCATAGATTACGCCGGAAGAGGACTCATTCCCGCCGAGAGGGATAACTGTACGTATTGATAAACCGCCGAGCTGAGTTATGGCCCGCAGTGGTTCCAGCGCAGCCGCATGGTGGACATCAACGGCTACAATGATCTGCGCATTCACTCGAACGTCTTTGATTTCGTTAGGCACGAGAGCCTCGAGTTCTACAGAGAGGACTTGCCTGTTAAGCCGCCTCATGTTGTCGGTTGGCTGATCAGGAAGGACGAGGATGGTGTGTGCCGGTGTGTTGCCACTTATTTTTACAGTGGACTCACTGGATGATGCTCCGGCTCTTAGCAGTCTTCTCTTGGTCCTCCGGCTGAGGTAAGTCTCAAAGCTGTCCTCATTGATGGCCTCGCTGAGGTACTCGATGGTCTCATCGCTGTCGGGGTCGCTCTAACGGCTGCACCGCTTCCTCGACGAGCTCGAGGAGGAGGCCGCCAGGCCATTCGCATGCCCCGGAGGGTTCAGATCCATCGCCTTATGACGGGGGACGGCGTCCACGTAGTATACACGCAAAAAGACAGAAAAAGGCTAGACTGACTGAAAACGTAACACAAGGATGCACTTCGTCGTCTTCTAAATCATCCTCAAAAACTCTTTAATGCTTATGCGATTGTAGTTCAGAGGACAAAGAAAACTTCGGAGGAAGAAAATCTGCCTTAAAGACAAATTCTTTTGCAAGTCTACTAAATACCGCCCTTCATTTTCCTTCCGTTGTCTGCTCAATTAAACATGGCATCAGTCTAATGCATAAATTTTAACAAAAGTGGCACCGATGGTACACCTTGAATAAATTGAACCTTAATTCAATACAATTGGCCAGGCAAGTTTATACTTTAAAAAAAGTTTGCTATGTTGCGCGCATTAACATTTTTTGAAACCATGGATAGGTTAGCTTAGCTAAAGCCATATTATCGATTTCAATTATGTGTCCAAATTTCGAAGAATATATGTATCCTGAAAGAATTCTCTAAATATATCATGTATCGCTAGGGAAAATGCCATTTTTCAGGGTACGTATTGGTATCGAGGATAGACTTTAACGCGGTAGCGTTGAAGTACCCGTTAGCCTGAAGATGTGGCGTTGGCGTTGTCGCCGTTAGGAGCGAAAAATCACCAGCATGACTCTAGCAGGTGGTGCCCAGAGAGGACCCTAGGAGGCAGGTGGGCCACCTAGGTCAGGTGGCCTTGCGGCGATGACGCGTCACCGCAACCTTGCCCGCACACCGCTGAGCGCACCTGCCATCGCAGGGCAATGGCGTATCGCTTGAATGCTGCGCCACTGCGCCAGGAGGGCTATGAGGACTCCCAGGAATGTATGAATCTAAGTAGAGAATGACCTTCTGCATACGTAGAAATTAAGCCACTACGTTATCGTGTCGTGCCCTTAAGGCGCGAAGCTTAGGTGCCGCCTCCAGTTTTCATTTTTTTCGTGTCGTGCCCAGCAATGTTTAGTGCATTCCTCAGCGGTGTGACACATTGGTACGCCATATCTTAACGAGAAAATCAACGACTACATTAATATTAGCACGAACTTGTGCGCGATAATTAGCACCAGGCGTGCCCAAATATAAGTCAAAACTTGAGAAATAAAGGAAACCATGCCTCAACAAATGTTTCACTTTTTGGGGGGCCCTCCGGGGATTAAGTCCAGAAACACTCTTCGCTAGAAAAATTTCAAGACTTGTAGTAATCATTTAATGTCGAATTAAAAGCTTTAGTATTCACAAACAGAGGTGAGCACCCTCACGAGGGCGAGCCGTCATGAGAGCGTCCTCACCCTCACCTCATGAGGATGTCATTCGGTGAGGTGGGGGCGAGGGAGGATGGGCGCATGAAAATTCGTGAGGACGAGGGTGACGGAGGGAAGTCATGATGACGTGAGGAAGAGGGAGGGCAACATGCACGGTCTGAGGGCAAGAATGGAGGCCCTAACCGTACTCCTGGCTGACGTTTCTTGCCAGTGCAGCCCGTTATGGATTCCTGTTTTTTAAGCACTAGTTCTTAGGGCGAAGGTTCCCGGGAAAGACGTAGTTTCTGCAGTGAGGAGGTACACGAGGCGAACACGGAAGGAGGGGAGCCGCATGCCCTCTCTTTCGCCGCGCCCGTGTGGTAAATGGAACAAAGAAAGGAGGCGCGCACGAACAGCCACAGCTATACGCTTCGAAAGAAAATGAAAAACGCAAGAAACGGTGAATAATGCGGAATGAAAATCGTAAAACAGTGGGCACATAAAACAGTGGGCACACTTGGTTCATACTGAGTCAGGAATAACCCAATGAGCGGACTGCGCGACATTCAGTGAAGAAGATCGTGTTGATGAGGAAATGCGTGCCGATAAGCGGAAACAATTGCTACGTCGTGATGATAAGATTGGACATGGCTTCACGCTTAAGATGAAAGTGGATGACTGGATGGCTGTCTCGAGTTCGACTCATCGCGGCGTGGATGGACCGTCTCGCATTGTGATCATGTTTCCGACACAGCGGAATGCAATACTTCTCGTCATTCGGTCTCTTGAATGGGAGCTGTGTGCGCCGCGAGTACAAAATTCTATCAGTGATATTGAACGCAGCTCTTGTTCGAAGAAATTTGCCGGAACAAGTTGTGAGGTTAGTTGATGCAACGATGTTGTTCTTCGTTTATAATGTTCCCGCTTGTTCCCTTATCCGGCAACACGTTGTGACGGGCGGCGGGGACAACACTTTTTTCAACTGTACGCGTTTATTTAAGTTATGTTGCAAAGTGGTCGGCAGGTACGCCTAGTAAAAGCTACACACTTAAACTCTGCCACTGGTTGCAAAGTGGTCGGCAGGTACGCCTAGTAAAAGCTACACACTTAAACTCTGTCACTGGTTGCAAAGTGGTCGGCAGGTACGCCTAGTAAAAGCTACACACTTAAACTCTGCCACTACACGCCATGGAGCTCTTGAATAAGAGCTGTGTGGAAAGCGACTACAAAGTCTCCTCAGCAGTATTTGAACGCAGCCGTCTTTCGAAAAAGTTGGTTGGAGGTACTTAGATGTCTTTTAACTGTGGGATGGCGAAGGCCGCTTGCGCCTCATTGCAATGATTAGAATTTGAGTGGTGACGTCACGCTGCGCATGCGCAGTTGTTGCTTGGCGGCGGATTACACCACCCGCCACAGTGGGCAGTTTGCTCACAGTCCAGTTGGCAGGTTTTGATCGCGTGAAACGTGCACGTGGCACGTGACAAGGTCGCTCTACCTAGGATGTAACGGACGAATTCGCGTAACATAGGATGGAATGGATGGACAAGGTTACGTGACCTAGGATGTCATGGACGGGCAAGGTCACGTAACATAGGATGTAACGGAGGGACACAGTCACGTGACCTAGGATGTACCAGATGGACATGGTCACGTGACCTAGCATGTAACGTACTGACACCGCGAGGTCACGTGACCGGGCGCACGGTCACCACGAGTATGAGCCATTAAAGGCTTTCGCCTTAAAATAACAGCATCATCAAAGCGGTGCCGCGAAGTCTGGTGGGGCAAAGCCTACCGATCTAGCCTTAAAATGAAATAAAGCAGCCGCTTAACCACGTTGGTTTGCATCATCGTTCGCTCCGCCTAACTCCCCTCCCATTTATATAACGCCCTCCCATTTATATAACACAAGCTCTAAGTTTGTGCCTATGAAGCCGATGATGCCGCAGATGGCGTCAATAACGCAGTTTCTTAGGTTTCCCGAAGCTGGTTCCCCGCCAAATCAGGAGGCGCTGCTCAGCATCGCCAAGAAGCCAGTAGAAGCCACTGCGGTCTAAGGACCCCACTTGCAACAGCTCCAGCCACCACTTCTGCAAATAAATGCTCATTCTTCATCCATCGCCACGCGCCTATGTGCGCTCAGCCCACCGCTTTTGCAGTCTCTTACGAAGTAGCGGCCGCTTGATTCTGCCATTACCAGCTTGCTCCGACTTAATGTTACCTCTCACGCTACCGCCCCATGATGATGTGCCAGTCATGGCCGCCATGGAAGGTGCGTGGTGTGCTCGTTTGCATTCGCTCATGCAAGAGGCATTCGCTGTCGCCACATCACGCAGCGGCACAACCTAGCATTAAAAGGGCCCTCGGCACAAATAGAAGATGGCTTCTATCGATAGGGAACAGCGTTATAAAAAAAACGGACGACTCACACCAAAACGGGGCTCTTGTGAGCCAAAAAAGACAAACTAATTACAGCAGTCGCCTTTGCAGATCGATTTTGCAGGTAAATTTCTTGCGTACACACCAGCTTCCGGGCGCGCATCCAAAAGACTGCCACACCGACATTCATTTTCTGCCCATAACGATGGCAACCTGTCCTTTTCAGTTACCATTGCACGAGCTTGAATCGGCAGGAGGGAAGATGTTTACATCCATTTTTCTCACCAATAAATGCATCTTTCCTGCCCGAAAAACGTCAGCATAGCCAGTAAAAAGCACACAAATAATATTTATTGAGAATAATAAATGGTTCAAGTTTCACTGAGTGTCCCTTTAAGAAAATCGAGGAGGCCAAGTGAGTGAGTTAGAGTATGTGGCTGTGTACGCCAGATTCCGAAACCTAGCACCCATACTGATGACGTGTTCTCTTGGGGAAGAATTTCACCAAAGGAAGCAGACCGAGATGAAAGAATAAAAAAATGTTGCGCAAGAGAGAGGGTTTATTGACAGGAAAGGCAGAGATGTACAATCAGGTCTAAGGCGGCGCTGGCTACGGTGGTACTCACCGCCTATTTAACGCACATCTACGTCCTCCTTGGTTACTTACAGGACATCGAAGAATGCAACGGTTGAATAGAAGGCATAGGCAGAGCACGTGCTGACTTTAGTCTTCTAAGACGGACTGCATTGCAACTTAAATATCGACAGCACCTGTCTATATCATAGCAAGCACAGCAGCTTTGAAGCGTGTGTTGTCTTGAAGTTCACGAAAAAGAGAGCATCGTTAGTGGAATAAAACGCCCTTGGTGATTCACGACCTAGCCTTTATTCCAGCTACTTGTGTTGCGAGATTACATTGCGTACTGTGTGTGCTAGAAGCTTTAAGAGCCACTAATTATCAGTGTTCCGCTTAAACAATCTGCTGGGCTCGAGCTTTTCTCCGCGGGTGTGTTCATGTAAACCAGCTGCTTGCGACCACACTATCACCTCTGTTTTTCTACCCCATGCTTTCAATGTTCTCAATGTACTCTGAGCTTCACTCGCAGGAGGACCAGTGACAAAGATCTTCGTTCGACGCATCCGATGTCTTTTTTGTATTTTTACTGATGACCCTGGAAATAACAAAAGAAAAACGTATTGAAACCTTTTACGCGCAAGAACACATTTTAAACAATAAAGTTTTCGTTGCATTACCTTGGGAGATATTCGACGTCGTTATGACAGAATACATTCTCATGACGTGCGAATGCTGCTAGGCGCATTCACTGCGTCACTGTAGTGTTTCAACAAACATTTTTTTTCTTTCTTTTTGCGCAAAGCCAATTTCACAGCTAACCTTAAGGTGTCATTACACCGACAAATGTTCTATGCAGTACATATCCGTCCCAACTTCCGGCGATGCAGAACGGACAAAAGATAAAAGTGGCTGTGAAGAGCACAGAATGCCTTCATCTCAAGAGATGTGGTTCCTTCGTTCATTTAAGGGCTGTTTCAGCCGCCATATAGAAGCCCCTGATCTGAGACCAAGTGTGAGAGAAAGAGAAACAATGTAATGCAGACCCAAATAACGCCCTTTGAAGGGAGTGCTGCTGAAGACATTGCCTCAAAGAATTCATTGTTGCCCACCTCCGATCAGCATCTCTCCGCAGAACACGAGCAGCGACAGGGCTGCTGTGAGGAGGAACATCAGGAAGACGGACTGGACCTCGAACAGGGAGAGAGCGCTGTAGGTCTCCTCGTGGCTTCCCGACAGGCACGACTGCCAGTCGCCCAGCTCCGCCTCGATCCAGGCTTGGATGATGCCGCTCTCCCCGAGCCAGTTCACCCTGCCAGCACGCAGAACAGTTGATCGACTCCATGCAGGAAATCACGAAGTTTGCTGTAGTATTTCAATAACCCGCCGCTCGTTCTAAAAATGTTGCTGCCCTGTTATCATCGTGTGGCCTTTTGCGCCCAAGCAAATAAATGCTTCGGCCCACCTCACCTTCGACCTACCTCTTCCCGCATTCGCTCTCCAGAAAAAGTTTATCACGTGCATGAAGGCTTCGCTTAGAGTTAATGGATTCATTAGTGTCACAACATTCGGCACATTTTCGAAAAAAAAACCAGCGCTGCGCCTAAGCAATCGCGTCCGCGCGCGGTAAAGTAAAACAAAAAAAACAGTGGGGAAGAACCCCCGGAGAGCGCGTAAACGGTGCGTGGGCTTTTCACTCAGCTCGCCGGCGGGGCGCCAAAGTAAACATAGACACGCGCGGCGTCGATTCTTCTCGAATGTCGGAGAAGTTTTTGCTCGTTGTTGACGGAAAGGGGGTAACCTTGACCGCGCCAAAGTGATACCCTCTCCCCTTCGCTCCTGCACCGATGACTCAGCGCGCCGCGAATGACCTAGATTGTTCTAGAAGGTGGTTTCCGCGCTCGACCAATGGGGTCGCGCGCCCGGCGCAAGAAGGAGAAGGTGTTTGTGCAGTTGAAGCTGAGTGTATGTGCGCGCCTGTCCTGGCGCGAAGAACAAACAGACGCCGTTTGCGCCTATAAATGAGGGGCTTCAACCGCTGTCGGTTAGCCCGAGCCGCCGCTTAAACTTCCGAGAAGCCCGCCCGCTAGACTCCCGGGAGAACACCACTCGACCAGCCAAGGACAAGCGAGGCAACGTGCGCCAACCTGCGGGACGGCCCCGTCGAGCTCCTCAGGTCGTCGGATTGTCGCAGTGCCCGGTGAACAAATCGTGTTTTGGTTGTTTGTCTCTCCATGTGTTAGTGCACTTTAGGTGCAAAGGTTCTGTTAAATTGTAATCTCTCTCGATTGTTACTTTGCATGAGTTGCTTAGTATTTGTAAATAACTTTGTATCTGCTCCTACCAGTGATTTTCAAATACTCTGTATCGCCTCTTTGCTGTATAAACTTTGTTTTGTTTTGTGAACCTTTGGCTCCGACCCATTCTCTGGCTTGCGACCGGCGGAAGCTGGGCACCAAACGACCAACCCCCTTGTCACTTGGTAGCTGGTCTCCGGCTCAGCCTGCCACGCTGAGTCGAGGGCATCTCCTTTGTGACCGAGACCGCTACCCCCACACGCTCTAAGGGTGCCTGGGAGCGCACGCAAAAGTGCGCGATATGGTGACAATTAGACTCAAAGCATCAAAATAATCATCGAGGGTAAATACAACTGCTTTCGCAGTATTGTCAGGAGCAGGAATTCGCAGGAGCAAACCTTTGGTCTATGAGGCGCAGGAGGGCAGGATGGACTCCTTTCCGCATGGCCATGGCCAGCTTGGTGGGGTACGAACTCTCCTCGCCGAAGTAGTAACTACCGGGGGCGAGCCGCAGGCGGCAAGTGCGCGACATGTGGTACTGCTGAGAGGTGTGGTCGCTCATGAGCACCGCTTTCCCTTCGAGCACCTGGCGCAGGTTCTCCTCGTCGTACAGCTGGCGCATGTCACGAAGGCCGTCGCGCGCCACGGTCATGGTCCACACGACGCGGTACACTTCGACGCCGTGTGCGTTCTGCGCAGGCAATGAACCATTCGCCATTAGCTCCAACCAGCAGCGAGACAACAGGGAGAACAAAGAACAAGGTAAATAAACGCACAGTATTCTTCAAAATTCTCTAAGCTTCATAAATTTAGTCGGCAAACAGCACTTGATACGTGTTGGGCATTCATAAGAACTAATGAGCGAACTGTTTCTTTTCATGACCAGAAGTGCTAAATGGAACGCAGTGAAAGGCGGGTCGGGTTTTTTTTACCACAGATGCCGCGCGAAGCGCACGCCGTTTCGTGTTGAGAATGCTGGAAGGCAATCTTGAGCCATGTCTTTCTGTGTGATTTTTTTTTTATGGCTAAGGTGGTGTAAAACTTTTATTGCATAAAACGAGAGTGTAGGAGCTCTAATGCTCAACAGACTAAGTGACATTCCTATTCAGAGATGTCATTGGATGAAACCACCACCCGTGCCTCGGCTACCAGGGCATTTTGGGCCTGAAGGTCGTAGCACCCGAGCAGGGCCGGCCGCCTCCCAGTCCACTCTTCTGGGTTGAGGGTTGCAGGCAAGGGCTGAATTTGGCTGGCAGGCCCACACCATGCGGTAGATGTCGATGTGCCCACACTGCCGGGGCAGCCCAGTGACCACACCGTCGAAGTCTCTCAGGATAGCCGGGCATAATAAGGCGGACGAGAGAATCATGGCGAAGGAACACTGTGCTAATTGGTACTCCGTGCTGTACAAGAGCGGTTTAATTTTTACAGCTTCTGCTGTTTAGGTTGCGGCAAAACCTGTGTAGAGTGCCGTATTTTTCACTTCGTCACTTGCCAAATTCATCCACGCCGACAGGAATATAGTACGCTACCTTGGACACCATAAACATTTTCCCATTAAGAATTTACACGCATCGCAGGTAAATAAATATTACGGGCTTTGTTACTCTTTTGTGACAACTTTTCTGCGCACAGTCATGTGAATTATGAGGGGTCCTTATTGATATTTCATTAAAAAAATCGCACCACTGCAATTTTTCTTTAAAGTATCTAAACACTCTAATGCGGAGAACGCTTTCAAAAACTAAACGTTCCCAATGTCCACTGCCAACATATGCCTAGTGATAGCGACACGCTTAGATTAACCGCTGCATTAAAAAAACAGAGAAAGAGCATCCATGGCTGCTACCGTTCTTGGGAGTTTACCTACCGATATCAGCTCGCAACACCCCCCCCCCCCCCCACACACACACACACACTTTCCATGAAGCCCTAGAGTAACCGTTCCCTACCATTTTCGTGGTGAATTAATATTCTTGGATACGCTCGTCTTCCCTTGCGTAGAAAAGAGTGTAATGACACCACTAACGGCCAGCAGACATAGCCATTGTCACAGCAAGGTCCGTAGTCAACTGCAGTAAATATTTTTCGGCTAACTGACTGCAGTGGTTCATCGCATTCTATTACTATAACATGAAATCCTATGAAAAGAGAGGCTCTATCGTGCACTGTCATCGTCGCTGTGCTGCCCAACCTTGCGCACCATAGTGGGCGCTTTGCCATGGAGGTCACAGGAAGAACGTACAGGTATGGATGAAAGCATCCATGCGTATTTAAACATTGTCACGGAGCATATCTTGGTGTAATTCAGCCTAACCGCTCTGAGTATAGCCTCCAAAATGCAGCTCTCTTGAGGTTATTTGATCTCATGACATAAAAATTACGCACCTTTTTCTAAATGTGCAAGCAAGGTTCACCGCAATATTCCTTCTCGTGCTTCTTCGGTGAAAGGGACCATTTTGACACAGTGTTTGAAAGCGCGTTTTATGGCACGGCAGGCGTTGACGTCATTCTCTTGATAACAATATATATGAAGTTGTTCAGCAGAAGCTCTTAGTCGCCATTTTGTCCTCTTCTATTTCAAGACCGCTGACGCGATCAGATCGGACACGTGCGTAACAGGAAAACCGAATTAAGGATCAGGAAGGATATCTTTAGGTTAACAGGCCACTGATAACACTAGAAAATATTAGTTTGTGAGCAGTCCATTTCTGCCTGGTTTTCTGTCCCTTTCCTTCTGGCTTATTAGAGTATCTTATACGGGACATTTACAATCCAGGTTAGTGAGCTAAGCGTGATTACCGGGGTTACTGCAAAATTGACCAGTCGGCGGAGAGTATAAAATCGAATAAAGTTAAGCTTTGAGTGACGTATAAATCGCCCAATGAAAGCTCTAGCTGTCAACATTAGATTGGTCAGAGCGTGCCGCATATCGTTATGCAACGACCACAAGAGAAATGCGTTCCCGGAGATATCGCTTTCTTCGCGCTATATATAGGAGAACGTGAGAGAAACGGATAGGCTAAGCCGCTTCCTTTTCGGTTGATCATTGCTCAGCAAACAGAATAAACGTCGTCAGCGCCACCGATGTCGAACATATATTACTGGAATTTTCTATTCAAACCACGAAGAACTTATACTGCCAAAGCGTTATAGTTGAGCGGACGATGTGCTGGAGCGCAGCCCTTACCGAAAATTAATACCTGAAATTTTATGCTTAGTATTCCAAATATAGTCTTAAAATTTTCCAAAAAGACGTCACTTAAAGCATGCTTCAAGTACATCTCAAATATGTGAAAAGTTATGAATGCGGTTTTAGCATCTTGTCAATATCTTAAATGTGTACTTTCGTAAATATAAAATTAATGCATTCGAAGTATACCTCACTTAAAGCATGTTTCGAGCACGTTTCTATTACGTGAAAAAATATGAATGCGGTTTTAGCATCTTGTCAATATCTTAAATGTGTACTTTCGTAAATACAAAATTAATGTATTCGAATTATACCTCACTTAAAGCATATTTCGAGCACGTTTCTATTAATTGAAAAAATATCAATGCGGTTTTAGCATCTTTTCAATATATTAAAAGTGTACTTTCGTAAATATTAAATAAATGCATTCGAAGTACACCTCACTTAAGCATGTTTCGAGCACGTTTCAAATACGTGAAAAAATAAAAATACGGTTTTAGCATCTTGTCAGTATATTAAAAGTGTATTTTCGTAAATATGAAATTAATGCATTCGAAGTACACGTCAGTTAAAGCATGTTTCGAGCCCGTTACAAATATGTGAAAAAATATGAATGCGGTTTTAGCATCTTGTCAGTATATTAAAGGTGTACTTTCGTAATAATTTATAATAAACTGCAATCTCCAACCAAAAATTTCAACTTTAGCCCAACGTTTCGAAGCCCACTCGGCTCCTTCATCAGGGGTGACGGAGGGCAGTAGCTAGCATCTTTTAAGTATTGATCTTTTAAGTAAAGATGCTAGCTACTGCCCTCAGTCACCCCTGATGAAGGAGCCGAGTGGGCTTCGAAACGTTGGGCTAAAGTTGAAATTTTTGGTTGGAGATTGCAGTTTATTATAAGTCTTCAAACCCAACCAGACAGGCAAATCTGTCAAAATGTTTAGTTTTCGTAATAATGAAATTAATGCATTCGAAGTATCGTCACTTAAAGCGTGTTTCGCGCACGTTTCAGACACGTTAAAAAATATGTATGCGGTTTTAACATCTTGTCAATGTATTAAAAGTGTACTTTCGTAAACATGAAATTAATTCGTCTCAAGTATACTTCAATTTTAACAAATGATCAGTCCTTTGAAACATATTTAAAGCACACTTTTAGATGCCGTAGAACAATCTAGTGCTCGTGATCGCGTTTCGGGAAATGTCCTTTGCATGTTGGCAATGTATTGAAAGTGTACTTTCGAAAATACAACATTAATTCGTCCAAAGTACACTTCAGTTCTAAAGAATGAGCTGCCCGCGTAAACGTATTTGCAGCACACTTCAAGCTGCCGTTGAAAAGTTTGCGCTCTAAATCGCGTTCCGGGAAATGACATGTTGGCAAT
>JARKHS020032940.1:0-10000 GCA_030143305.2 Amblyomma americanum
CAGTCTAATGCATAAATTTTAACAAAAGTGGCACCGATGGTACACCTTGAATAAATTGAACCTTAATTCAATACAATTGGCCAGGCAAGTTTATACTTTAAAAAAAGTTTGCTATGTTGCGCGCACTAACGTTTTTTGAAACCATGGATAGGTTAGCTTAGCTAAAGCCATATTATCGATTTCAATTATGTGTCCAAATTTCGAAGAATATATGTATCCTGAAAGAATTCTCTAAATATATCTTGTATCGCTAGGGAAAATGCCATTTTTCAGGGTACGTATTGGTATCGAGGATAGACTTTAACGCGGTAGCGTTGAAGTACCCGTTAGCCTGAAGATGTGGCGTTGGCGTTGTCGCCGTTAGGAGCGAAAAATCACCAGCATGACTCTAGCAGGTGGTGCCCAGAGAGGACCCTAGGAGGCAGGTGGGCCACCTAGGTCAGGTGGCCTTGCGGCGATGACGCGTCACCGCAACCTTGCCCGCACACCGCTGAGCGCACCTGCCATCGCAGGGCAATGGCGTATCGCTTGAATGCTGCGCCACTGCGCCAGGAGGGCTATGAGGACTCCCAGGAATGTATGAATCTAAGTAGAGAATGACCTTCTGCATACGTAGAAATTAAGCCACTACGTTATCGTGTCGTGCCCTTAAGGCGCGAAGCTTAGGTGCCGCCTCCAGTTTTCATTTTTTTCGTGTCGTGCCCAGCAATGTTTAGTGCATTCCTCAGCGGTGTGACACATTGGTACGCCATATCTTAACGAGAAAATCAACGACTACATTAATATTAGCACGAACTTGTGCGCGATAATTAGCACCAGGCGTGCCCAAATATAAGTCAAAACTTGAGAAATAAAGGAAACCATGCCTCAACAAATGTTTCACTTTTTGGGGGGCCCTCCGGGGATTAAGTCCAGAAACACTCTTCGCTAGAAAAATTTCAAGACTTGTAGTAATCATTTAATGTCGAATTAAAAGCTTTAGTATTCACAAACAGAGGTGAGCACCCTCACGAGGGCGAGCCGTCATGAGAGCGTCCTCACCCTCACCTCATGAGGATGTCATTCGGTGAGGTGGGGGCGAGGGAGGATGGGCGCATGAAAATTCGTGAGGACGAGGGTGACGGAGGGAAGTCATGATGACGTGAGGAAGAGGGAGGGCAACATGCACGGTCTGAGGGCAAGAATGGAGGCCCTAACCGTACTCCTGGCTGACGTTTCTTGCCAGTGCAGCCCGTTATGGATTCCTGTTTTTTAAGCACTAGTTCTTAGGGCGAAGGTTCCCGGGAAAGACGTAGTTTCTGCAGTGAGGAGGTACACGAGGCGAACACGGAAGGAGGGGAGCCGCATGCCCTCTCTTTCGCCGCGCCCGTGTGGTAAATGGAACAAAGAAAGGAGGCGCGCACGAACAGCCACAGCTATACGCTTCGAAAGAAAATGAAAAACGCAAGAAACGGTGAATAATGCGGAATGAAAATCGTAAAACAGTGGGCACATAAAACAGTGGGCACACTTGGTTCATACTGAGTCAGGAATAACCCAATGAGCGGACTGCGCGACATTCAGTGAAGAAGATCGTGTTGATGAGGAAATGCGTGCCGATAAGCGGAAACAATTGCTACGTCGTGATGATAAGATTGGACATGGCTTCACGCTTAAGATGAAAGTGGATGACTGGATGGCTGTCTCGAGTTCGACTCATCGCGGCGTGGATGGACCGTCTCGCATTGTGATCATGTTTCCGACACAGCGGAATGCAATACTTCTCGTCATTCGGTCTCTTGAATGGGAGCTGTGTGCGCCGCGAGTACAAAATTCTATCAGTGATATTGAACGCAGCTCTTGTTCGAAGAAATTTGCCGGAACAAGTTGTGAGGTTAGTTGATGCAACGATGTTGTTCTTCGTTTATAATGTTCCCGCTTGTTCCCTTATCCGGCAACACGTTGTGACGGGCGGCGGGGACAACACTTTTTTCAACTGTACGCGTTTATTTAAGTTATGTTGCAAAGTGGTCGGCAGGTACGCCTAGTAAAAGCTACACACTTAAACTCTGCCACTGGTTGCAAAGTGGTCGGCAGGTACGCCTAGTAAAAGCTACACACTTAAACTCTGTCACTGGTTGCAAAGTGGTCGGCAGGTACGCCTAGTAAAAGCTACACACTTAAACTCTGCCACTACACGCCATGGAGCTCTTGAATAAGAGCTGTGTGGAAAGCGACTACAAAGTCTCCTCAGCAGTATTTGAACGCAGCCGTCTTTCGAAAAAGTTGGTTGGAGGTACTTAGATGTCTTTTAACTGTGGGATGGCGAAGGCCGCTTGCGCCTCATTGCAATGATTAGAATTTGAGTGGTGACGTCACGCTGCGCATGCGCAGTTGTTGCTTGGCGGCGGATTACACCACCCGCCACAGTGGGCAGTTTGCTCACAGTCCAGTTGGCAGGTTTTGATCGCGTGAAACGTGCACGTGGCACGTGACAAGGTCGCTCTACCTAGGATGTAACGGACGAATTCGCGTAACATAGGATGGAATGGATGGACAAGGTTACGTGACCTAGGATGTCATGGACGGGCAAGGTCACGTAACATAGGATGTAACGGAGGGACACAGTCACGTGACCTAGGATGTACCAGATGGACATGGTCACGTGACCTAGCATGTAACGTACTGACACCGCGAGGTCACGTGACCGGGCGCACGGTCACCACGAGTATGAGCCATTAAAGGCTTTCGCCTTAAAATAACAGCATCATCAAAGCGGTGCCGCGAAGTCTGGTGGGGCAAAGCCTACCGATCTAGCCTTAAAATGAAATAAAGCAGCCGCTTAACCACGTTGGTTTGCATCATCGTTCGCTCCGCCTAACTCCCCTCCCATTTATATAACGCCCTCCCATTTATATAACACAAGCTCTAAGTTTGTGCCTATGAAGCCGATGATGCCGCAGATGGCGTCAATAACGCAGTTTCTTAGGTTTCCCGAAGCTGGTTCCCCGCCAAATCAGGAGGCGCTGCTCAGCATCGCCAAGAAGCCAGTAGAAGCCACTGCGGTCTAAGGACCCCACTTGCAACAGCTCCAGCCACCACTTCTGCAAATAAATGCTCATTCTTCATCCATCGCCACGCGCCTATGTGCGCTCAGCCCACCGCTTTTGCAGTCTCTTACGAAGTAGCGGCCGCTTGATTCTGCCATTACCAGCTTGCTCCGACTTAATGTTACCTCTCACGCTACCGCCCCATGATGATGTGCCAGTCATGGCCGCCATGGAAGGTGCGTGGTGTGCTCGTTTGCATTCGCTCATGCAAGAGGCATTCGCTGTCGCCACATCACGCAGCGGCACAACCTAGCATTAAAAGGGCCCTCGGCACAAATAGAAGATGGCTTCTATCGATAGGGAACAGCGTTATAAAAAAAACGGACGACTCACACCAAAACGGGGCTCTTGTGAGCCAAAAAAGACAAACTAATTACAGCAGTCGCCTTTGCAGATCGATTTTGCAGGTAAATTTCTTGCGTACACACCAGCTTCCGGGCGCGCATCCAAAAGACTGCCACACCGACATTCATTTTCTGCCCATAACGATGGCAACCTGTCCTTTTCAGTTACCATTGCACGAGCTTGAATCGGCAGGAGGGAAGATGTTTACATCCATTTTTCTCACCAATAAATGCATCTTTCCTGCCCGAAAAACGTCAGCATAGCCAGTAAAAAGCACACAAATAATATTTATTGAGAATAATAAATGGTTCAAGTTTCACTGAGTGTCCCTTTAAGAAAATCGAGGAGGCCAAGTGAGTGAGTTAGAGTATGTGGCTGTGTACGCCAGATTCCGAAACCTAGCACCCATACTGATGACGTGTTCTCTTGGGGAAGAATTTCACCAAAGGAAGCAGACCGAGATGAAAGAATAAAAAAATGTTGCGCAAGAGAGAGGGTTTATTGACAGGAAAGGCAGAGATGTACAATCAGGTCTAAGGCGGCGCTGGCTACGGTGGTACTCACCGCCTATTTAACGCACATCTACGTCCTCCTTGGTTACTTACAGGACATCGAAGAATGCAACGGTTGAATAGAAGGCATAGGCAGAGCACGTGCTGACTTTAGTCTTCTAAGACGGACTGCATTGCAACTTAAATATCGACAGCACCTGTCTATATCATAGCAAGCACAGCAGCTTTGAAGCGTGTGTTGTCTTGAAGTTCACGAAAAAGAGAGCATCGTTAGTGGAATAAAACGCCCTTGGTGATTCACGACCTAGCCTTTATTCCAGCTACTTGTGTTGCGAGATTACATTGCGTACTGTGTGTGCTAGAAGCTTTAAGAGCCACTAATTATCAGTGTTCCGCTTAAACAATCTGCTGGGCTCGAGCTTTTCTCCGCGGGTGTGTTCATGTAAACCAGCTGCTTGCGACCACACTATCACCTCTGTTTTTCTACCCCATGCTTTCAATGTTCTCAATGTACTCTGAGCTTCACTCGCAGGAGGACCAGTGACAAAGATCTTCGTTCGACGCATCCGATGTCTTTTTTGTATTTTTACTGATGACCCTGGAAATAACAAAAGAAAAACGTATTGAAACCTTTTACGCGCAAGAACACATTTTAAACAATAAAGTTTTCGTTGCATTACCTTGGGAGATATTCGACGTCGTTATGACAGAATACATTCTCATGACGTGCGAATGCTGCTAGGCGCATTCACTGCGTCACTGTAGTGTTTCAACAAACATTTTTTTTTCTTTCTTTTTGCGCAAAGCCAATTTCACAGCTAACCTTAAGGTGTCATTACACCGACAAATGTTCTATGCAGTACATATCCGTCCCAACTTCCGGCGATGCAGAACGGACAAAAGATAAAAGTGGCTGTGAAGAGCACAGAATGCCTTCATCTCAAGAGATGTGGTTCCTTCGTTCATTTAAGGGCTGTTTCAGCCGCCATATAGAAGCCCCTGATCTGAGACCAAGTGTGAGAGAAAGAGAAACAATGTAATGCAGACCCAAATAACGCCCTTTGAAGGGAGTGCTGCTGAAGACATTGCCTCAAAGAATTCATTGTTGCCCACCTCCGATCAGCATCTCTCCGCAGAACACGAGCAGCGACAGGGCTGCTGTGAGGAGGAACATCAGGAAGACGGACTGGACCTCGAACAGGGAGAGAGCGCTGTAGGTCTCCTCGTGGCTTCCCGACAGGCACGACTGCCAGTCGCCCAGCTCCGCCTCGATCCAGGCTTGGATGATGCCGCTCTCCCCGAGCCAGTTCACCCTGCCAGCACGCAGAACAGTTGATCGACTCCATGCAGGAAATCACGAAGTTTGCTGTAGTATTTCAATAACCCGCCGCTCGTTCTAAAAATGTTGCTGCCCTGTTATCATCGTGTGGCCTTTTGCGCCCAAGCAAATAAATGCTTCGGCCCACCTCACCTTCGACCTACCTCTTCCCGCATTCGCTCTCCAGAAAAAGTTTATCACGTGCATGAAGGCTTCGCTTAGAGTTAATGGATTCATTAGTGTCACAACATTCGGCACATTTTCGAAAAAAAAACCAGCGCTGCGCCTAAGCAATCGCGTCCGCGCGCGGTAAAGTAAAACAAAAAAAACAGTGGGGAAGAACCCCCGGAGAGCGCGTAAACGGTGCGTGGGCTTTTCACTCAGCTCGCCGGCGGGGCGCCAAAGTAAACATAGACACGCGCGGCGTCGATTCTTCTCGAATGTCGGAGAAGTTTTTGCTCGTTGTTGACGGAAAGGGGGTAACCTTGACCGCGCCAAAGTGATACCCTCTCCCCTTCGCTCCTGCACCGATGACTCAGCGCGCCGCGAATGACCTAGATTGTTCTAGAAGGTGGTTTCCGCGCTCGACCAATGGGGTCGCGCGCCCGGCGCAAGAAGGAGAAGGTGTTTGTGCAGTTGAAGCTGAGTGTATGTGCGCGCCTGTCCTGGCGCGAAGAACAAACAGACGCCGTTTGCGCCTATAAATGAGGGGCTTCAACCGCTGTCGGTTAGCCCGAGCCGCCGCTTAAACTTCCGAGAAGCCCGCCCGCTAGACTCCCGGGAGAACACCACTCGACCAGCCAAGGACAAGCGAGGCAACGTGCGCCAACCTGCGGGACGGCCCCGTCGAGCTCCTCAGGTCGTCGGATTGTCGCAGTGCCCGGTGAACAAATCGTGTTTTGGTTGTTTGTCTCTCCATGTGTTAGTGCACTTTAGGTGCAAAGGTTCTGTTAAATTGTAATCTCTCTCGATTGTTACTTTGCATGAGTTGCTTAGTATTTGTAAATAACTTTGTATCTGCTCCTACCAGTGATTTTCAAATACTCTGTATCGCCTCTTTGCTGTATAAACTTTGTTTTGTTTTGTGAACCTTTGGCTCCGACCCATTCTCTGGCTTGCGACCGGCGGAAGCTGGGCACCAAACGACCAACCCCCTTGTCACTTGGTAGCTGGTCTCCGGCTCAGCCTGCCACGCTGAGTCGAGGGCATCTCCTTTGTGACCGAGACCGCTACCCCCACACGCTCTAAGGGTGCCTGGGAGCGCACGCAAAAGTGCGCGATATGGTGACAATTAGACTCAAAGCATCAAAATAATCATCGAGGGTAAATACAACTGCTTTCGCAGTATTGTCAGGAGCAGGAATTCGCAGGAGCAAACCTTTGGTCTATGAGGCGCAGGAGGGCAGGATGGACTCCTTTCCGCATGGCCATGGCCAGCTTGGTGGGGTACGAACTCTCCTCGCCGAAGTAGTAACTACCGGGGGCGAGCCGCAGGCGGCAAGTGCGCGACATGTGGTACTGCTGAGAGGTGTGGTCGCTCATGAGCACCGCTTTCCCTTCGAGCACCTGGCGCAGGTTCTCCTCGTCGTACAGCTGGCGCATGTCACGAAGGCCGTCGCGCGCCACGGTCATGGTCCACACGACGCGGTACACTTCGACGCCGTGTGCGTTCTGCGCAGGCAATGAACCATTCGCCATTAGCTCCAACCAGCAGCGAGACAACAGGGAGAACAAAGAACAAGGTAAATAAACGCACAGTATTCTTCAAAATTCTCTAAGCTTCATAAATTTAGTCGGCAAACAGCACTTGATACGTGTTGGGCATTCATAAGAACTAATGAGCGAACTGTTTCTTTTCATGACCAGAAGTGCTAAATGGAACGCAGTGAAAGGCGGGTCGGGTTTTTTTTACCACAGATGCCGCGCGAAGCGCACGCCGTTTCGTGTTGAGAATGCTGGAAGGCAATCTTGAGCCATGTCTTTCTGTGTGATTTTTTTTTTATGGCTAAGGTGGTGTAAAACTTTTATTGCATAAAACGAGAGTGTAGGAGCTCTAATGCTCAACAGACTAAGTGACATTCCTATTCAGAGATGTCATTGGATGAAACCACCACCCGTGCCTCGGCTACCAGGGCATTTTGGGCCTGAAGGTCGTAGCACCCGAGCAGGGCCGGCCGCCTCCCAGTCCACTCTTCTGGGTTGAGGGTTGCAGGCAAGGGCTGAATTTGGCTGGCAGGCCCACACCATGCGGTAGATGTCGATGTGCCCACACTGCCGGGGCAGCCCAGTGACCACACCGTCGAAGTCTCTCAGGATAGCCGGGCATAATAAGGCGGACGAGAGAATCATGGCGAAGGAACACTGTGCTAATTGGTACTCCGTGCTGTACAAGAGCGGTTTAATTTTTACAGCTTCTGCTGTTTAGGTTGCGGCAAAACCTGTGTAGAGTGCCGTATTTTTCACTTCGTCACTTGCCAAATTCATCCACGCCGACAGGAATATAGTACGCTACCTTGGACACCATAAACATTTTCCCATTAAGAATTTACACGCATCGCAGGTAAATAAATATTACGGGCTTTGTTACTCTTTTGTGACAACTTTTCTGCGCACAGTCATGTGAATTATGAGGGGTCCTTATTGATATTTCATTAAAAAAATCGCACCACTGCAATTTTTCTTTAAAGTATCTAAACACTCTAATGCGGAGAACGCTTTCAAAAACTAAACGTTCCCAATGTCCACTGCCAACATATGCCTAGTGATAGCGACACGCTTAGATTAACCGCTGCATTAAAAAAACAGAGAAAGAGCATCCATGGCTGCTACCGTTCTTGGGAGTTTACCTACCGATATCAGCTCGCAACACCCCCCCCCCCACACACACACACACACTTTCCATGAAGCCCTAGAGTAACCGTTCCCTACCATTTTCGTGGTGAATTAATATTCTTGGATACGCTCGTCTTCCCTTGCGTAGAAAAGAGTGTAATGACACCACTAACGGCCAGCAGACATAGCCATTGTCACAGCAAGGTCCGTAGTCAACTGCAGTAAATATTTTTCGGCTAACTGACTGCAGTGGTTCATCGCATTCTATTACTATAACATGAAATCCTATGAAAAGAGAGGCTCTATCGTGCACTGTCATCGTCGCTGTGCTGCCCAACCTTGCGCACCATAGTGGGCGCTTTGCCATGGAGGTCACAGGAAGAACGTACAGGTATGGATGAAAGCATCCATGCGTATTTAAACATTGTCACGGAGCATATCTTGGTGTAATTCAGCCTAACCGCTCTGAGTATAGCCTCCAAAATGCAGCTCTCTTGAGGTTATTTGATCTCATGACATAAAAATTACGCACCTTTTTCTAAATGTGCAAGCAAGGTTCACCGCAATATTCCTTCTCGTGCTTCTTCGGTGAAAGGGACCATTTTGACACAGTGTTTGAAAGCGCGTTTTATGGCACGGCAGGCGTTGACGTCATTCTCTTGATAACAATATATATGAAGTTGTTCAGCAGAAGCTCTTAGTCGCCATTTTGTCCTCTTCTATTTCAAGACCGCTGACGCGATCAGATCGGACACGTGCGTAACAGGAAAACCGAATTAAGGATCAGGAAGGATATCTTTAGGTTAACAGGCCACTGATAACACTAGAAAATATTAGTTTGTGAGCAGTCCATTTCTGCCTGGTTTTCTGTCCCTTTCCTTCTGGCTTATTAGAGTATCTTATACGGGACATTTACAATCCAGGTTAGTGAGCTAAGCGTGATTACCGGGGTTACTGCAAAATTGACCAGTCGGCGGAGAGTATAAAATCGAATAAAGTTAAGCTTTGAGTGACGTATAAATCGCCCAATGAAAGCTCTAGCTGTCAACATTAGATTGGTCAGAGCGTGCCGCATATCGTTATGCAACGACCACAAGAGAAATGCGTTCCCGGAGATATCGCTTTCTTCGCGCTATATATAGGAGAACGTGAGAGAAACGGATAGGCTAAGCCGCTTCCTTTTCGGTTGATCATTGCTCAGCAAACAGAATAAACGTCGTCAGCGCCACCGATGTCGAACATATATTACTGGAATTTTCTATTCAAACCACGAAGAACTTATACTGCCAAAGCGTTATAGTTGAGCGGACGATGTGCTGGAGCGCAGCCCTTACCGAAAATTAATACCTGAAATTTTATGCTTAGTATTCCAAATATAGTCTTAAAATTTTCCAAAAAGACGTCACTTAAAGCATGCTTCAAGTACATCTCAAATATGTGAAAAGTTATGAATGCGGTTTTAGCATCTTGTCAATATCTTAAATGTGTACTTTCGTAAATATAAAATTAATGCATTCGAAGTATACCTCACTTAAAGCATGTTTCGAGCACGTTTCTATTACGTGAAAAAATATGAATGCGGTTTTAGCATCTTGTCAATATCTTAAATGTGTACTTTCGTAAATACAAAATTAATGTATTCGAATTATACCTCACTTAAAGCATATTTCGAGCACGTTTCTATTAATTGAAAAAATATCAATGCGGTTTTAGCATCTTTTCAATATATTAAAAGTGTACTTTCGTAAATATTAAAAAAATGCATTCGAAGTACACCTCACTTAAGCATGTTTCGAGCACGTTTCAAATACGTGAAAAAATAAAAATACGGTTTTAGCATCTTGTCAGTATATTAAAAGTGTATTTTCGTAAATATGAAATTAATGCATTCGAAGTACACGTCA
>JARKHS020032940.1:15000-25000 GCA_030143305.2 Amblyomma americanum
TTTATCTTTGTATTGTTTATTTATTATTCAGAGCGGAAACACTATAAAACTTTTCCTTTATTCAGTTTATTAGAATCCGCTCGCCGTAAGCATACCAAGCTGTTAGAATTCGTAACATAAAATGCTAGTTGCACAAGATTGGCACCTCCTACATGGCTGCTACAAACCAAACTTGGGTAAGTTCACATTTTACGTCATCTGAACAATGGCACGAAAACATTTCCGGAAACATACGCTTCTGAGAGTGTCTGCCTTGGCAAACCACACCAAGAAGAGAGACACGATGAAAACCGAAGAGGGTCAGGGGGGAGGGGATTAGGGAAAAGACAAGATGAAGTAAAAGTCAACAAAATAGGAAGCATGCACAAAATGTTAAAAGCTTTGAGCGAAAAGCAGAACGTACAGCAGCATATAGCCTTTGTCAAAAGTAAAGAACAAAAGGCGCTTGCTTCTAAGCCGTGAAACACGTGCAGCATCCGTGAAAGTCCTAAGCTTCGGGAGGTGAGAGCGCGAGTTTCTCTCGCCATTAAGGGGACTTCGAACGCTGTCGATGCTTAATGAGCAACACAGGATGACCCAGAAGGAAGCCCATTGCGCTCCTTACTTTTAGTCGGTAAGCACTGATTCGACGGGTAACAACCCCGAGCAAAATCATTCGTTGTCTGTTGTCGTTTTCTACGTAGCGGAAATCCGTGCTTTCGCACTGATTCGAATCCAGCAAACATTCTCTGTAGTTTTGACGACTGCTTTAGACACTCATGATCTTCTATCAGATAAGACTCCAAGAACAGGAAATATAGCGTTTGGCGTCATTAGATCATGAAGCCAAATCCACCTGATCTTCCCAGCTATAATCGCCGACTGTCCAGCCGACTCAAAGCAGTCTCTGCCCGCTACCCTGTTGCACATGCCGACAAAGCGTTTAGATGCTAAGATGGCGATTATGCCGAACGCGGAGCCGCACACAATACGACCGCACCGCGAGTTAGTCACCTAATTACTCTGTATATATTTTCGCTAGTTAGCCTGCAAGCTTAATTGTCGACGCTGGAGTATTAACGCGACAGCGTTAAAGGCCTGTTCACCAGGTTATCCGGTGCCGGCGTTGTCGGCGTCGGCGTTTTGAGCGAAATATCACGAGTATGGCTCTGGCAGGCTGTCCCCAGAGAGCAACCTAGGTGGGAGGATGGCCACCTAGGTCACGTGATCTTGCGACGTATACCACTACCTAGGCTAGGCTAAGCTCCTTCAAGGCGCTTATTATATCACAAAGTTGTCCGAGCGTTGTCTGAGCTACACGTCTTTACACATATGTTCTGCTAAATCAACTTTTTTAGATCGTTTTTTTTTATTAACTTTTTCCTTGACTGATGTGCCTTTTCTGCCTTCTCTAAGCCCAGGCTCGTCATTCGCTTCTTATATACCTTGTAGGACAGCATGAATAAACAGTTTGTAGTTGCGCTTGTGAACCTCTGATGTGTCCTCTCTTATGTCCGCAGTCCGTTTTTTTTTTGCGCTGACTTGTTCACAACATCACTACCTTCACACCGTTTAGTGAAAAAAAAACTGGCCACCATGGCAGGTGGCAGTTAAATTAATTATTGGTCGCTGGGGAACAGCAATCTGGGTCGCAAAAGGCCCATCGCACAAGGCACAAGGCGCATCGCTTAAACACTGCACCACTGCGCCAGAAGTGGCTTGGGGGCTACCAATAATATACTAATGCAAAGTATAGAACGAAAAATTCATATATATTGAAATTAGCCCATTAGACTATGGCGGCATATCTCTAAGGCTCGCGTCATAACTTAAGTGTCCCCACCAATTTTTGAACTCCTTTTTACCCTTAAGTACCAGTGATAGTCATGTCAATATTGAAGCGTCATAAGCCCGCAGTATAATTTGCTGGCCAACCTATTCTTACATTCACCTGCCCCTCAGAAAGATGTTTCAGTGCGTAAGTGCAATTCCATACATGCTACAATTTCATTGTCCTGCGCTAAATGCGCGACCGCAGTGTGCCATTCAAGGGGCAACGGACTCGAGGTAGTTCTCAATTGCACTTGTTATCTTCGTGTCTTTTTTCCTTTAAGACTTTTTTCATAGATATATGGTATTTAGGAATCGTTGAAAGCAAAAAAAAAAGATTGCGTTATGGTCCCTCTTCCTTCCAATGTTCAAACGCTGCCGATAGCTGTTTGCAGCTTTTCCACCAATCTGATCTCGTGCTACGAATGTGGCAGCCAGATGCTTTGCAGGGCGCTATGAGTATCCTAGAAACACAATGCCAATCACTCATGCGATACATTTAGAATCGTTGAGACAATAATTAGCTTCGAACAAAAACCAGGGAAATTTTTACGTATGTTCATGAAGGAAAGTAACCTCACGACAAATTCCCTAATGTAAGGCTTTCTTTTCTAAACTTAAGTACGTTCAAGCGAACTACAACTAACCACCCCACTCCATCTTGAGATATATGCTTAACACAAACACTCCATAACTCCCACCTGTGCAAGCTCTCCGAAAATGTATTGCGAGAAGTTGTTGACTACCTCACGCTGGTTTGTGATAACGATAAATTGACAACTCTAGACTGCACTTCTTCAGTGATGAAAATAAGTTGTTCTTTTTTCTCTCATTAAGCCACATTCTAGGTTCCGAGTTCAGACGCTACAGGCCGAGCGCTCACAGAATAAGCTTCCCGCTCACCGTCCACTCGAAGGCCATGAGCGTCCCGAAAGCGCTGACTTCGATGAGGTCAGGAAAGCCCGCCAAGATGGTCATGTACTCTGTGAAGACTGTTGCAGTGAAAGTGGTAGCACTGGCACGGTCATACGTCACTCCCATGGGGCCCAGCGCTAGGTCTGCTCTCTGTAAACAAAATTCGAAAAATATATAAATTTCCGTACTTCCAGATGCACTTTAATCCGTAACAGCCTTATTCATTAGTTATCTAAACCAGCAACCGCTAACTCTAGATTCCATTATCAAACACCATTAGCAGCCATGGCTGTCTGGACAAGGTGTAAGCAATGCTAATGAAGTTTATTTGATTTTCGCCTTAAAACTCGCGACGGCGGAGAATTTTGATCTTCAAGCAACTGGAGCAGATTGTTAAGCACCTCTAGCAGCCCGAACTGAGCACTCAGGAAGCATAAAACATTATATAGTACACAATGAAAATAAGCAGCATGCGACATTAACTAGCAGTAAGTTGTCCGAGAACCCTGCCATGATACTGGTCCGTCCTTGGTTTCCAGTAGGTAATCAAACATATTGGTACCAGCAAACAGACGGCATCTAAAGAAGAAGCACACGGGACAGCGCTGTCCCGAGAGCTATTCTTCTGGTGATCCCATCTGTTTGTGGGTGCCAGTATGTTTATTCGCACCAACTGGCCCCCGCAGTCACCATGCAAAAGTCCAGAAGGTATGCCTGCAACAATCTCGATTCAACTTTCGCTTAGCAGCGGTTCTGCTTTCCCATCTCGCATCAATATAATGTGCACGGTACTTTAAGGGGGGGGGGGGATAGGGGGGCAGCATCATCATTCGCGCTTCACTCACAGTGTTGTGCACACATTAGGTACTCGCGGGCAGAGGAGGCACAGTGAAGGCAGTACATCCGTTCAGATCATGGAACCATTTTTTCATGTATCTAAATGTGCCAAATCTGTCCGATGACGCCAGTGTTCTTTCATAGGTAGCAAAGTGCAAAGCGATTGTGCATACGGCATTGCTAGAAAACCCCCACGGCCCCTTGTTTCCAGGCGGGACAAAATAACTGCATATGCTGCCTGCGAAAACAGGCAGTATATTCTATATCCTTTTTTTTCTGCTGCACCACAACCAATCTGCATCCACAGTGTAGTATCGCGTCCTCCTCTGTGCTGTGAGAGGCTTTTAAGCACATTAAACATTACCAGAAAATGTCTCGCGGAACAAAGCTCAGCCGGAAGAGAGCCTGTCGGCCGCGCGGCCGCGTCGCATCGGAACGTAGCCAAAATAAACGGCCGGTGCGTTGTGTTTGTGTGTGTGTGCTTGCCGCTCAGCGCCGTCCGAAGAGACCCCCCCCCCCCCTCGAACAGCAGTTACGGGGGCATCGTAGGTGTGTGTGTGCGCGCGCGGGCCGGTCCTCCGTTTCACAGAACCAGCCGTATGCACTGTCCGAGGTGGCAGCAAGTTGGCGCCGGAGAGAGGGCTGAAGGCCACGGAGAGATGCTGGACCCTGCGAGGCACACTGCCCCGGGCAGGTTGTCATCCGATCTGGCCGCGGTCTGCGCTTGGCAGCGGAGGACGCCTCCGTAACGGTCGCCGGGTTCCGGGAACAAGCAGGCATGTTTCCTTCACAGGGAGAGAGCGACCAAGAGCTGGCTGGCAAGGAGGGCCACGAGGGGAAGAAAAGGCTGAAGAGCACACGGCCGGCGGGACAAAGAAGAACGGTTTGGGACACCGTGCAGAGAGGCTGCATCCTGACGGCAGAGCTCTGACCGCAACTTTAAATATTTGTCAATAATTTCGGCACTGTATAATCTGAAATGTTCATGTGGTCTGGTTGAATCGGGAGGAGAAGAAGAGAAAAGAGAGGAGGGAGGAAAGGAACCTGCCTGACTGGGCCGGTTCAGTGTATTCGCTCCCTCAGGACTAGGCTTATCTGTAATGGCTGTTCTCTACCCGAGACTGGCTCTTGCTAGCCAATCGTAATTTTCTCTGGAGATACGATTAGTTCCAGCGCCGTTGAATAACACCTATGAAACCTAGTTCACTAATTCATCCTTTTGAAATGCTAATTTTCTCAAATATCTTTCGATGCTCTAGGTTAGAATTTACTATCGCCGCGGTGGCTCAGTGGTTATGGCGCTCGGCTGCTGACCCGGAAGACACAGGTTCGATCGCGGCCGTGGCGGTCGAATTTCGACGAAGGCGAAATTTTAGAGGCCCGTGTGCTGTTCAATGTGAATGCACGTTAAACAACCACAAATGGTAGAAATTCCAGGAGCCCTTCACTACGGCGTCCCTCATATCCTGAGTCGCTTTGGGACGTTAAATCCCCATGAACCAGCTTACAATTTACAGGCGAAAGAGAAGATAGCCGTGTTCAGATGATTCAGTGTGCGATATTTATCACCCCTTCAAATAATACAGCAGTTCAGGAAGGCTTTTAGCAGAGTCTGAACCTGCAGGTGCCTCAAAAGTAATTCGAAAAGCGAAATAGCGCTCTTTCGCTTGGGCCGCTGACGACACACAATTAATGTGTACTGCATGTAAGCCGGATGGGCAACGTGTACCTTCACTGTGCGCAGTGCATGCGCTTCTAGAGTGTCCCGCGATGCAAATTTTCTCCGATCGCGCGATATCTTATACTCGCTGCGCACCTGTGGAGTTCTGCTATAGAAAACACTGGCCCTGGATGCGAATTAGTAAAATGTCACTGAAGTTTTAGTTTCAGAGTAAGGCTACAATAATGGTGCTTGCATCTTCAACGCTATTGATGGCGGTGCATCTACTTTCAATTCATAATTGCAATTTAATAACAATAACAACGCAACAAAACAGGGACATCGAAAAGGCAACGTCTCCTCTACGTCCCCGTCTTCCTGCCGCACTGCTTTTTTTTTCATTTTAATTCAACCGTGAAATCTACTTCATCTCGTGAAACGCGCAGGATAGAGGGACTGGAAAGTTCATGCAAGTTTGCTACTAACGTCCAAATATATAGACAAAGCTGAGAGGGGAGTTCCCACCTCACAGGTTTCCTTCATAAGTTTCGTAAAATTCACTCACGAGAACAGTGGAAACAACAGAGCAAGCAACTCACGTTTCTATGCAGCTCTCCGATCATGCCTGTCCAACTCCCGTTCGCGAGTAGCACTCCCGTGCCCCCGTCGTCTGGTGCAGAAACATCGTAGCTGAGGAATTGGAGGTGAAGTCCAGTTCCGGCGAAAGAAAAACAAATGTTCCCTTTCAATAAAATCTTGCAGCTACGAAAATAATGAACGACAGCAAACCGTCATTATCAGTGTTGACAAAAATTGACCTGTGCGGCAGTTCGCCAAGCGGTACCTTAAATACATCTGTCCAACTACATTCTACCCTCATCTGTTATAGAACATCCTTCATCATAGCCGTATGTTTTATTAATACTACGATACGTTTTCATCATCATCAGCCTTACTACGCGTACAGCAGGACAAAGGCCTCTCCAATATCTATCCAATTAACCCTCTGCTGTGGCAGCTGCAGCCACCCTATCCTCGCAAACTTCTTAATCTCCTCCGGCCACCTAACTTTCTGCCGCCTCCGGTCACGCTTGCCTTGTCTTGGAATTCACTCCGTTACTCTTAAGGACCACCGATTACCTCGTCTTTTCTTTATATGCACTGCTCGAGTCCATTTCTTACTCTGCATTTCGGCTTGGATGTAAGTAACCTGCGTTTGTTCCTTGCCCCACTCTGCCCCCTTCCTGCCTCTTAATATTGCACCTATCATTTTCCTTTCCATAGCTCGCTGCGCTGTCCTTCCCTTAAGATGAACCCTTTTTGTTAACCTTCACGATACATGCTTATCTGCAAAATCAAATCATTCGCATGATACCTAGCTATTTTACGCTCTCATACCTAAAACGCAGACTTCATTTATCTTGTTTACATGAATGTAAACACTTTTTGTGGGGTCTTCGATGTAACAAGGATCTGTGTGTTGTCGTCCGTCTATCACCAGCCTCATCATCTTTCCTAAAGGCACTGAGGCTATGTCACAGTAGGCATATGTCAACATACCTGTAGATGAATAGTACCTGTCTTGTTATGACGCTGTGCAAAAATTAAAACGAAAAAAATGGAAAACTGATAAATTCTGAGAAACCAAAACTGAACCCTTGACGACTCTATCTTCTCTAGTTACTGCGTTGCTTTCACTTTGGTAACATCTTTTCTCTCTTTTCAAACACTCACGTGAATCCAGCTTCGTCGGAGAGGACGTCGATGAGTTTTGCCATTATACCTGACATGCGAAGGCGTTCCTTTCCACCAGAGAAGTCCAGGATGGCCCACGGCGCCCACTGACAAAGCGCGAAAGTCCGCTGTTGAAAACTAAGCTCTGTATCTCTTTTGAATCGCAGGGGTTACGGGGTAAATACAGTCCTTCTAGATGAACCAAATCTTCAGTTCCCGTTGCTGGCCATGTTCTGTTGTTTCAGTGTGACGAATCCTACTGCTTTGCGTGACACTGCTAGTTTAACCTATTGTGCCATGCTACCGCAAATACGTGTACTCCTGGAGTTTTACAACAAAGGTGCCAATAATTAATGTGCTCAAACCTTCGGTATGAGCCGTGCATAACAAATTTGGGGGATGCATTGTACCGATGATATAAACGAAACTTCACACGCTTTCCAAACGTTTACCCCATTAATCGGCAATCGTTCTGGGTTTTCCATATGGTGTGGGTGACAGCACGCGGAGCAGGGATAAATTTTGTCTCCTCCTAAAACGTTGTTCACATATGCTACATGGAACTGCGCATGCTTTACATGAGTTTCTTAGGAGGCACACAAGACATACGGAATTACATGGATCCTTATATGGATGAAGTAATTTATAGTACGGTTCTTTTATTCGTTTTTTTTCGAGCATTCAACATTTTTTATATTCAAACGAATTGAAAAGCGTCAAATACAAACCAGCGGTGGTCACCGGCGCGCCACACCTTTTTTGCCATCGCTGAAGAACCTAGCCGGATTTTTACTCATCAATAAATAATAATAATAATAATAATATTAATTGGTTTTTGGTGGAATGGAAATGGCGCAGTATCTGTCTCATATATCGTTAGACACCTGAACCGCGCCGTAAGGGAAGGGCTCAAAAACGAAATTTTGCGCATCGACATGTTATGAGGACCCTCGATGTTCTCTGGCTTGACTCCTCGGAGGCAAGACTGCCCTGCTTTTTAGGTCAAACTTTATGGAAAGTCATAACTTTTACAAAATGTAGCAAACGCATCATAAACCTGATGGAAAACGCAATACCAGTATTCGGCACAAGCAACGAACACGCTATAATAAACAACTAAGTTGCCCACTACAATATACGTAGTCACGTAATGACGACGTATCTGGCGCCAAAGACGTACCGCAGTACGTCGCTTCACTGAGTTTCTTGAGATTTCTGTGCCAGAATACGGTACGCTTCCTTTCAACGCCTGTGATGCTCGGCTGCAGTTCATCTATATAAAGCTCGATGTTTTCATGGCATTCTAGTTATATGTGTTATAGCAGGTGTCGCCACCTGTCACTCCCTCTAAATTGCTACTATTCTGAGGAGGCAATAAGTGTTTTCTCTTTGCACCGTGTGACGTATTAATTACAAAAGGACAGCCATAGATATACTGATCAGTAATGAAATATTCAAACTTACGTCAATTGCGGAAACCCGGATGTGTGTTCCATAGAACGGTTTTCCTTTAAAAAAGAAACATTGTTAACCTATGCAGGCCAAGCTGAGGAATGTTATGTACTAAAAAATATAAACAACCCGCAACATGCCCTGTTATATTTCCATTATATTATCATGAAATCATACGAATTACGTGGTTCTGTTGAAGCGCTCGTATGCAATTCAATTTATTTGAACAGAGGGCTTCCCATCTTTTTTCGCTATAGCTGCAGCCCAGTGGCAAAGCCAGGGCAGAACATAGAACTCACGCCACTCGAAAGTAGTCAACCCTCTGAAGCATCAAGAGTGGTGGAAGGCGAAGAGTCCCAGAGTAGCCTATTGATTTAGACAAAGCTGGAGCAATTCCCGATCATGTTATTGTAAGTCTAACCCCGCTCTATACATCGCTACGACACCAACACGCCGGACTCGAAATCTTTAGGGAGACAAATAACTCCTTTATTTCTGAATGCAGCTGAGCGGCCTGTTCTTCTCTTGGACGCAAGGAAACAAGTAGTTGGAACTGAAGCACACACCTGACTCACGTCTCTTATCCTGACGCATATCATACACACTGACCCCAAAGTAGTAGGCGAATGGTATCTGCAGTTTAAAATCCCCAAGCGACGCATGGGCAGAGACAACTGGGCTAAGAGCGAAGGGACGCGGAAAATGGCGGTAGAATGAAAATAACGCAGGCGCAGTACAGCAGTCTGGTTTCTGGAGCCCCTAACCAATTTCTGCGTTATATAGCACTCTACAGCCACTTACACACCGTTTTCCAGCCACTGAAGTATACAAATATTTTCAAATGACTTTACTCTGTACCTCAGTTTTAAACCATCTCCAAAGCATCAGTTCATCAACCTTGCTTTGATTTGTTGATTTTCAATCGGTTTCTCAAATTCCCAATAAGCGATCTCTCTCGTTCATCAAGATGGCAGAGACAACTCGCCATTAAGGAATTAAGAGGCTAGATATTCAAGTGTATAATACGTAATACCTGATTTATCAATTACAAGGCCGAGTTAAAATGTGCTCATCAAGCATTCAACAGCAATTCTCCACGCGCCTGTAGTGCTCCGTGCTAATAGGTTGGGCGAAAGAAGCATACAGGTTCCAATCTTTTTCTTTTCCGCAATCACTTCTTCAGCGGATTTGCTTTACTAACTTCACGCTGACTCATCCCCACATGTTTTTACACAGGGTTATCAAACACTTGTTTTTATTTTTCAGGAACTAATTCTCATAAACGTTTGGAGTCAAATCTAGCACTTCTTATTGAAACTACAAGATAACCCGCTGCCCGCGCACATCAGGAAACATCATTGTTTTTTGCCATCAGAACTTTTTTAGTCAAGGTCGCCACAGTGCATCAGTTTGTAACGTTTAACTTCGGCACCCATTTGTTAGGATTCCGAAGGCGAAGTATTGTTCCCAGTAAAAAATCTAATTTGCACTGCTAAAAACACTTGTCATTTAAGAAAAGCCTGCTCACCTGTATGATTCATGGCGAAGTTTTGCTGTCAGTGTTCAAAGTGCTGAGAGTCCCTAACCTCCAAG
>JARKHS020032940.1:30000-65771 GCA_030143305.2 Amblyomma americanum
CAACCGTTTAAGTTGGAGATGGGAGATTCTATAAATGCAACCAACTGTTTTACATAGATAAGATATAGGATTAGTAACGTGAATATTCCAAGAAAGAGTTTCGAAAAACCAGACACCGAGGAATTTGAGACTGCTGACTCTATCAATTATTTTGTTCCCGTAATGAATATTGACTGCATAGCGTTCAACAACATTCATGGGCCTAAATATAATGTAGGTAGGTTTCTTCAGGTTTAGGTTCAGACTATTTGCCTGCAACCAAATATGTAATCTAGTTAGGTAAATGTTGGCCATACTTTCCAGGGCAGGCAGTGAAGGGGCAGTGAAAAAAAGGTTCGTGTCGTCTACGTACATTACAAGATCAGGTTAATTTATTATTTTGGATATATCATTAAAGTAAACTGAGAATAATAAAGGTTCTAAGATGGAACCTTGCGGAACACCTTGGGTTATGGCTAGCCTGTCGGAACAATTCACGTTTATTCGAACATACTGTAAGCGGTTTTCTAACTAGCTTTTGAGGAGATCCAGGGTTATTCCGCGCACACCGTAGGCATGTCACTTATTGAGGAGAATGGTATGCTGTACGCAGTCAAACACTTTGCGAAAATCAAGAACAAACCCAAGGTGTATCTTTGCTCTTGAATATTATCGATAATTTTGTCTTTAATTTTGAGCAGTGCTTGTTCGGTGTACCTGTTCTTTAAGAAGCCGTACTGTCTAGAAGCTACAATGTTGTTTGTCGAAAAAGTTCTGCAATCTGCTGTTAATCGCACCCTCAAATACTTTTGATAGGTGGATAATGGTAGGTGAAAACCACGTATGACCAAACGAAAAGGTCACTTACATGTACGCTTCAAATTTAGCGCGAAGAATCCGTACGATGAGCCCGCCGCGACGGTCTGGCGTACGCTGTTCCTTTCAGGCGTAGACTCTTTCGCGAAGATGTCGCTCACTGCAGCGTCGCACACAGATGAAGCGTGCACGATGAAGTAATCGCTGATGCACAACCGAATTCAAAACGCACGCGGGCCCGTAAACACACATACACGCACGCACAGCACCCTGCAACAACTACGACAAACGTGGTAAACAGCTAGGCAGCTAGGGCTTGCCTTTTTTCCCTTTGCTCCGCTGACTGAGGTAACGTCACTCAACATATTTCTCCGTAGTGTTGCAAGGTCTTGCAGCCCGCGTGCGTGGCGACGGGCTTTGGCGCTTGCAATGTGCGGGTTGCTTGCATTCTTTTTCGCATTCGCCCCTCTGCCCATGTGGCACGTGTTTTCCCGTGCTCTCGGGGCATCCACAGCTCTTTTGCTCTCATGGACAGCGAGCGCGGCGAGACTTTTCTCGTCTCGACTGTTCCTCCTCTTCCTAGCAGTATGCGTTTCAAGCTTTTTTAGTAGTAGCAGAGGTTAAAAGAAAAAACTGAAGGAAAAGAATGTTTCCGGCCGCGGCAACTGTTATCTAATACCCTATGCACCCGAACTGCAGCCGGCAGAGGTGAAAGGGAAAGGGAGAGGATAGCGAGGAGAAATATATAGGCAGCTATTTCAAAGCATAGGTAAATATGCGTATGCTAACGTAAATTTGTGGCCTCATTTGCTGTCGCATACGGAAGGCACTGCGAAACAACTATCGATAAATTTCTCTTCCTGTATTTCAAAATTATTCATAGAACTGACTGAAAAATCGATGTAAATGGTAAAGCATTACTGATTGCACGTCAGATACAGTAACAGCTTGCAATATTGATAAGAAATTTCAACTTTCTTTGTTACCTGTGGGCCGCACATTTCAGGATATTCCGAAGAAAGCAAAAAAAAAAAACCAGCTCGGTTCCAAAGCAGTCAAGTAAACCCGTACTGGGTGTTCAGACGTTTAAGGCAAACGAAGGGGATTCAAGACATTAGAACTTTTGAGGAATATGGCGCAGAGGAGGGTTTCAAACAACAGTCGACCACTGCTGATGCAGCGGTTCTCACCTCTAAACGCTCTAGTATACGCGGAGTTCTCAAAATATTTTCAGAGATCGGTCTACTGAGCAGAAGTTGAGCACTGCCGGCGGCCTGCCAGCCTAAGCATGTGTTAAGACGTTTCCAGCGACAGGCGGTGCGACCGATTCCGTCTATTATACGCGCTTTCATTTTATTCAAGATAGCCAACTATAACCACTAAATTTATGATTTTGTTAAATATGGGTTCATCCGTGCGACACAATATGTCTTTTAGTTCAGTTTTATTTGTGCGTACGAGATAAAAGTCGCAATCATCCCAAGCAACTTACGATGATGGAGGAAAGCCTGTCTGTTTATACGCCAAAGCATAATTTATTTTCAAGCTTGTGTCTTTCGGTGGCGCCCATTCAGTGCAATGTACTGTTTAGTGCTTATCACTACCCTTTGAAATAATAATTTAATTCCTGACCCGTGAGCCATTCCATCAGAATTCACAATGCACTGCCGTAATATTAGCGCCTTGGTTACTGTTTCCTGCGGCACCCGGTTTGTTGGTGAATTCAATGGTTTCATAGAACTACTATGCGAAAAAAAAAATTTTGAGACTACTCCATTTCTGCTCATCTCTACTGCTTGACTGCATTAAAGCTGCACAAAACAACTGAAAAGGTAAAAATGACGTACACGGAGTTTGAGCTAATCTCTGCTTTTGTAAGCGTGCAGCACAATTTCAGCAAGAGAACCACAAGACCCAGGTTTGTAATAGGCTTAAATTGAGTTGGTTGCCTCGTCCCTGTTTATCAAATTAAAATAAGCTGAAATCTAACTGCTTCTGTGTGAAACATTTGTAGATGCCAAAACATGACCAGGAAATGCAGCTGTCTTGATAACTGATTACTGTGGGCTTCGCTATCTAGTGTCCAGAGAAAGGATCCGTAAACTTGTTGGAAAGGAAACGTCTAAACGTCTTTTAGGCTGCGCTGAGGAATTTCAGAGAGATCAACCAAACTGCAACAGTGATACCCGGCTCGTGTCATAGTAAAACACTTCAGCTGCCGAATTATTCCTTCCCTAGTTTTTGTTTTTCAGCGTTTTTAGTATTATTGGTGAAGATGACCCATTTGTCAGCGAATACGGCTTGTTTTTGTCGAAATGGGGCAGATATATGAGTGCAATTTATTTGTGATTTGAGTTACATTACAATATACCCACAATTTACATTAAATTACTCCGCCAACAATATCGCTCGTTCGTCAGCTTTCGATTTCATAAGTTTTGTGCATGTTAACCTGAATCCTTTATTTTAATCGTCTGTCATTGTCGATATTCTAGTTAAGACTCAAGCGACTGTAATCAGCAACGCAATATCGAGGACATTATTGGCGGATGGAAGGTACGATTTGGCTCGTGTCTCATGAGTCTAGTCAGAGAGCGTAGTGCGGAATTTGTGTAATACTATGTCCCTTTATTTGCTCAAGGAACACGCGCCATAACCAGGGTTTTCTCTAAAAGCAGCGCACGTGATTCGGAACTGCACGGGGCTAAATATGCGTCCTGAAAAATCATACGCTATTTGAAAATGAAGAGCAACGCCAATGAATAAAGCTCAGAAGCAATTCGGTTCCTTTTAAATATTTTATTACTGCCTTAATAAACGGCTAATTATAAGACGAAATAATAAGTGAAATATATTTCATGCCTCTGGTATGTTTGTTAGAGTGAGGCGTTAAAATGTTGAATTCGTTCACAGCTGCAATTGGTCAACGGAGTGACACAGAACCCATCAAGCCGTCGGTCTTCGCCGACTTACTGCTTTTTAAAAACGATACCCAATCAAAAGTATGAAAGCACATGCGCCGAATATCAGTTATTATTTTGATCGTTAGTGGCCAAGAGCATGTTTTCATGCGTGATGGTTGTCGTCGCCGATCGCGGCCAATGCACATTTTTCTAGTAACGTTCTGAGCATGCGCCAAGCGACCTGTTCGACCATTTTTTCCGACCATGTTAGGGGCAATTAGGGAGGAGATCGCTGCACGTGTTCTTCAACGAAAGACGCTTCCGGGCTTCAGTGCTAACACCTTCTGGGCCCTTGCAGAAGCGAGGAGGCGCGGTCAGTTTCGCCAGCGTCCTTTTGCCACTGGCCAAAGGGATCAATGCCGAGGGGAGCGTATGTCTACAGATGACTCACGTCTACCTGCTTTGGCAGGCGAAGCCAGCATAGCTCTCCAAGGGAAGGTGAATTTTTTTTTAAGAATTCGAGGTTCTTTAAGACATCGAATCCCTAAAGCTTCTAAGCAAAGCATGCCAAGCAGTTTTGCGCTAACATTCAAGATAGTGATGTAATCGCCGATTAAAACTGCAATGTCAGGCTTCTCCTCTGTGCGTAGGAGAAACTATTGATGACGCCATTGTTGCCGAAAGTTTAGACGTCTGCTGCCATCGCCCACGAGCTGCCGTGCGTTTTTCAACACCGCCAAACAATGCTTCGTGAGTTTCCCCTTCGGCGGCGTCGGTTTACTTCTTTGAAGCAACAGTTTCTTAGCTAGAAATGCAGCGCCGCCCTAAGTGACGTCATCGTTGCGACCTCTGCCCGACGCTGCGCACTGAAGAGAAGCCTGAACACCGATGTGGCTTTATTCTGCGATTACATCACCATTTCAAATCCTGGCACAAAAAATCCACGCATGCTTTACATGCAAGTTTAACAAATTCCACCCATTTAAACTCGTCAAACTCTAAAACCTCTTCACCTGCCCTTTAACTTTTCTCCTAAAAATAACCCAGCCACCCCGCTTTCGAGAGAGGGCCATCTTCGAGAGGGAAGGGGGTGCGGGCTGCACACTTTGTTGTACTGCGTCTTAGCTGGTTTTAAGAGAGTAAAAAAAAGGTGTAAGTTTTCCGAAACAGACGAACGATATCCACTTGGGTGCTAGGAGAGTGCATCTTTAGTCCATACGTCTCATGGTAGCATAAATCGAGAAGATGCACCATTTCTACACCTTTTTTTTTTCTTGGAGTGTAATTAAAGCAGCTTCTGTGAGTCGATTAAGTTTAAGCTGCACTAATCGGTACACCCACTTTTCAGTCCAAACGATCATCATGCGCTAAACCTAACAGAAGGCTGATATTACAATCAATTCGTTATATACTACTGATAAAGAATTCTGAGAGGGGCGAGGGCGGCTGGTGGTCGGGGTCGGAATATATCCTTTCCGCAGTTTTGTCTAAAAAATTTATGGTCAGAGACATTAGCAAGATAAAATAGGTATATTTTTTCAGTCTTTCAGCCACAATTCTTTGAAATGTGCAGCGCAGCCTAGCACCTCGCGCCTGGCTTTTCCGCGTATTTTATTCCCTCAGCCACCGATCATCAATCTCTTGCATTCTTCCTGGAATCAGTAGCATAAATGGCACCAAAACTTCAAAACAAATTTAGGTAATGTTTTCAAAACATCCCCTTACACTTATATGGTTCCCTTCATCGCTTATGTATATCATTATGAGCCCATGTTGCCAGATAGAAGGTTAGAGAATGAGTTATACAAATTAGTAGACATCTACCTTAGTACAGCCCCCATATTACCCCGTTCTCTCTTACACAGCGCTGGCTAAATATTGGAGCTCGCACAATTTCCTGGCCTAGTAACCTCAGGTATTTTCACGATTCTAGCGGAAGCTACATACAACTTCCTGAAATGCATCGCGCATGCTTGGTCAGAATTGAAAAAAGTTTACATTGTCATCTTTTTTGTACGACTTCACAACAGTTACTAAAGAGGACATTATTAGGTTTGTATTCACATTTGACAGAAGCAAACAAATGCCATTAATGTGTTGTTACACAGTGGCAGGCCGAACAATGGGACAACGTGATGACAGGATTAAACATGCTCTTAATGGCCGGCGGGCAAAGCGCGAAGGCTCCTTCCCACGCCACCACCTTCTCTTCGTCTTCTTGTTCCTCGCAGCATAGCGTTTCGATCTTAATGGAGTTGTAAATTGGCCTGAAATATTGACAGCGTCCGCTTTAAAACACAAGAATAAAAAAATGTGCCTCACTCTACTAATTCTTTCTGTATAGAATCAAGCCTTTCAGTAATATCCATTATTGTCAGAACACTGTTGTCACGCACCTGACTCTCTATGAGGAAAAACTGCTTTTGAGGTCTCCACTATCTGCCGAGGTGAAGACGTCCGATGCTGAGCTGTAAGGCATCTCATCCTCTGCCGCCATTGTACAAAATCCCACACCCATCTTGATAGTGTGATCAGAGGTGACTCACGCTCGAGTGTTGCTACGGTGCAGTACAGGGGCCCCTTAGGCATCAGTCCCTCTTTATTTAGAGTCATCTTGATAAGAGGACGAAGCTTTGGATGCATTTAATGAGCCTATACCAACGTCAAAGGCGCCACATTACATCCCGGAGAGAATCCATGATGCAGCAGTCGCTCATAAGTTTTGGCTCTCTGAGCAGATTTCAGGACTAAGACCGGGTAGACAACACACCATTCACGGAAGTAAGTGCTCACACGCCTAAATGCCGCTGTCAGGGGTCATCTTTAGGGCTACACGTTTTTCATTCTTCGCATTTCGCTAGGGGCATGCGGTGGCCACCTTAGAGGCACCGAGATGGGCCCTGAAGATTAAGTATAGCGAGACTTTTAGAAAGAAGTTTTCTTACGACTACTACAGCGGTTGCGGCCTGACTAGCTTTCTCCACAACAAGCTACGTCGCTGGCGACGTCAGCGTTGCCGTATATCGTCACTATCAAAAAGCACCTTGATCCTCTGCTGGACGGCGTCCGCGTCTGTGCACTCGGCTTTGAAAACTTTTTCCCGAAGCGTCTAGATTTGTTTTCCCGAAGTCAGTAATTACGGCTGTATTTCTAATATATCTATGCTGAACAGAATGGCCGGGTCATTTCGTATCCAGAAATACGAACCGCTTTCCAAACCAAATCTAAGAACGTCGGAGAGTGCGGATTAAGGGAATTCCTAAAGTATTTTAGCCAATTGTGTTTTTCTAATGTAGCTTGATCTAAATATACATGAATTCATTTACAGATTTACCTCTTCAGCTGAATATAATGCATGTTCTTGAATTGAGAGCTAGCGCCCCTAGTTTAGAAAGACGAGCAAAAGCAGCCTATTCCAGCCCGTATCAGACTAGCCAGTTGTGCCCAAAAGTGTTCACGTCGCGGGGGGCATCTACTTGATGCTTCGCTGAGATTTTAACCGGTCAGCCGCTGAAAGAAGTAAAAACCGCAAGGAGAGCCGGTAATGGCATGTGCTCGCCTGGAAACGCTAAACGGGCGTAATATGGCTCCATTACGCAAATGACAGCCACCTTGGCGCATGCGTCATGTCTACGAGCACGCTTGCTGATAACTTCGGAATTCTCGACGCTCAGTCGCCGGTCTAAAGCTGCGACGTAAAAGCATTTCAGAACGACTTCTCAGGAAGGTTAAATGCTACGGCCAAACATAGGCGTGCGCTGGCATGCACAATGGCTATTAGATACACTGTCATTACTCAGCCTTTCATTTCTCCCCGCATTCTTGGTTCTGCATTGAGTCATCATTTGGGAGCAAAGAAGCCGTTATTCACTCAAGAATTAAGGCGCCCCGTTTTATACAGCATCCGCTTAACGACAGCTGATAAATAGCTACAAACCGCTCTTCCTCTTTTGTAGAAAAAGCCGGCGCAGTTATAATTAATCAGTTAATAGTGCAGTTGAGCGCACAGCATCTAGCTTATAGTTTGTTGAATGCAAAAGGATTATTGACAATTTATTCATGAGCAGCGAAACAGGAGGGGGCACTGTATAAAACCATGGAGAACGACAAAACCAATAACTACGATATATATAAGAAGCATTATTTTATGCATGAAATCGATGTCGGCTTGCGAGGAAGGCCGCGATCTGCAAGAGGAGTGAACCGTTTTTGTCACATAGCTTCGTTTCTACGGTGTTAAACCTCCACCTCACTTAGTGAAACAGCATCGAAGGCAATGGATTAGATTCAAACAGTGAAGGCACCGCCTTCCAGGGAACGGGGCCCGCGAGCCGTGGTCTCAACCGACGAGTGACACACCCACAGTCAGTGCAAAAAGACCCGTTTATTCCGTGCCAAAACAACGTTTGAAATGGGGCGCATCATAGAACAAAAAAGTCAAGCATGCGCTACCTTTCAGGACAGCGCAAGGCTACGGCTGCAAGAAAAGACCCTTCCCCTACCCGAGAGAACTGTAAGGCTGCCCTGCTGGGCTGCCAGGAACTATCTGCGCAACAGGCTCTGGTTCGGTGGACCTGCGCAGCGGTCAGGACCAACGGGATCCCAGAATGAGAGACTCCGCCTTGTATTGTAAGGGGTGAGACCCACTTAGACGCTCTCCCCGAGCACCTCTCTGTAAATATAGCCGAATGAATGCTTTTCTCCACCACCAAGAAAACAGGCGCTACATCTCAGCGCGGCAGAAAAAAATAAAATATTGATTCGAAAAGGCAGTTGAACAGAACTGCACACAAAATACATTAAGACGCAGATAAGACCAGGCGGCAGCTATGAGGACTTTAAACGCTACACGAAACCTTGCTGCTTGCGTAGCAGCCGCTCACGCCAAAGAGCTATTCCATCCTTCCCGATGCCACTTCCATCTGCGCTCTTCATCCCAGCACGGTGCCGCCCAGCCGTCCGTGTAGGTCCTGCTCACTTGTGCTGACCGCCGAATCGGTCATTGCGCTTTAGCAACGCTCGCGCAGGAATCCCCCCCGCGCCCTCTTCACTGGCCCTGTCAAGGATTCACCGCAGCGATCGCCACATCTGCCGAGTAACTGTTCGGTCATGCGCAATTGCACTGCCTGCGCGCGCACCAAGATCACTGGAAGAGAGTGGGCGCATTTTAAATGGCTAAAAAAGGGGCCATAGAGCCCTAGAACATTTACCTGTGTCTCTTGCCCTCCATTTATTGATCGTGTACTCATGTACAGTTGCGAATAACTGTTTGTTGTAGAGCAGTTGCGCCTCGACTCTTTCTGTCGAGTACCCACGCATGGCGGAAGCCGTTCCTATATACTGCCGGTGTCCGATCAAGGGAAGGCCAACGAAGAACCTACCAAACGATTCCTCATTTGGATGGTATTCCCTTGACAACATACCGCTTACGCGGACACTGCTAAAAAAGCATCCCACTACTTCTCACAGACAAACAAGAACATGCATATCGGACCGCAATTCGCTGATGCGTGCAGCTTCATGGTGCATCAACCCCTGAATCGTCCTTCTTAATTGTTCTCTTAGCAACGATATATGAGAGTACAGGAGTTTCGCTGGGAACCACTTGAAATTTTCTGGGAGAACCTGGGACCACTCCCATTTCCGTCTGCAATGCATGCCCTCGGCAACGGGAACAGCCACATGCTTAGGGTAAACCGCCCCCTCCAAACGAGCCACCTGCGATTGAAGACTTTCGGCAAGTCGTGCGGTGTGTTCGCATGACTTGCCGATAGCACTCGATAAAAAGGAAAGCAAATATTACTCTTCGCCATCTTTGAGTGCGCAGAACTTTATTGCAGGGGAGGCTTGTTGGCTCTTTTCTCATACAACCAACACACGGGATCTTTAAAATGCAGCCACTAATCTAAAAACGTGATGCTATTCGGCTCGGGCGATTCGAAGATAAAATTTATTGGTTTAAAACATGCAAAAAAAAGAGGACAAAAAAGCGCAACGATTGGTTAAGAAAGTGCAGACGAATCGTCTAGACGAGTGTTGACAAAAGGGAAATAAAATCATATATATCTAAAACATTTAAAAAGTCACAAACGTAGCGAAAAACCCTTAAAATCCTAAGATCTCCCAGCCGCACAAAAGAGCCGTGTCAAAACGAGGTAACAACAAATCACTTAAGATTGTTGAAAATGCACGACCTTGTGCAAACACCCTGCTTTTGCAAGTAAAGGTTGTCAAAGGCATCAAAGTTAGCAAAGGTCAGGTAGCAAGAGAAAAGTTCTAAAAAGCCACCCGTACTCATACCACAGTCGTTATTAAAATCGATTGCGCTGTACACCTTTATTGCAAGCTCAACACTGGACAGCATTCCGTCATGTAGCAGAGAATAAAACAAATCTTTTATGTCGACGGAAAAGGAAATTGACATTTGGTTTTGAGGAAAGGAAATGGCGCAATAACTGCCTCATGTATCTCGGTGGCCCATCGAACCGTGCCGAAAAGATAAAGGAGGGAGTAAAAGAAAAAGGGTAGAAAGAGGTGCCGTAATGGAGGGCTTCGGATTAATTTCGACCACCTGGGGATGTTTACCGTGCACTGACATCGCACAACACACAGATGCCTTTTGCGTTTCACCCCTATCGAACTGTGGCCGCCGCGGTCAGGTTCGAACCCGGGAACTCCGGCTTAGTAGCCGAGCGCAGTAACCACTGAGCCACCACGACAAAAGCAAGTTAGATACTTGTTGTCACTTGATCTAAGGAACTGAATAACGGCAGCGGAATATTTTGTCCCTAACGGGTCGCCCCCCTTTAAGCACTTCAAGCTTAATTTGCAAGAAGTCTGCGAGAGACTTCGGCCACGTACCAGATTCTGATACGATCACGTGAAGAGAACATTCTATTTAATGGATCTTAGCCGATAAAAAGTGTCATTATCTCTGCTCTCACTTTGCTCTCACCAACGTTCATCTGGTGGAGTTCTTCGCAATTCTTTGTTCGCGATTTGACTCTCTTCAACTAAATCTTATGCTTTGACTCATAGAAAGCTTGAACAGCTTCTGATGCACGAGTCACGAGCAGAGAGCAGAAAACAAGACAAAAGGAAAAAAATGGAAAAGAAGAGATTATAGCAGTCATCCCCTACGTGCATGCGATTTCGAACAAACACAAGGAAGTGGGACAACCCTCGTTTCGTGGGCAAGGGAAGTCGCCCCCACCTGGGGGCCACACTAAGCCCACATGACTTAAATCCTGACGTTCTATGGCAATAAAGTTGTTTCTCTCCCTCCTCTGGCGTTAAAGTCTTGATCAACTCTGCAAAGAAGCTCATGAGTCTTTGTAGGTTAAGTTACTCTGAGCGTATTCGAAAACCAGTTTCCGTCAGTGCACGTTAAAGATCCCCAGATGGCCGAAATTATTCCGGAGCCCTCCACTACGGCACCTCTCTCTTCCTTTCTTCTTTCACTCCCTCCTTTACCCTTCCCTTACGGCGCGGTTCAGGTGTCCAACGATATATGAGACAGATACTGCGCCATTTCCTTTCACCCAAAAAACCAATTATATATCAAACACAGATATGCCTTTGTACCTTGCCAATTGTAAATTCCACTGTCATGTGGAAGGCACTATATAGGCCAGACTGGAAGACGCTTCAATGTCCGGCTGCAAGAGAGCAGCGAGAATGTCAGCAACATGGCCACTGACGGACTGCTAGCTGCTCATTGTCAAAGATGTCACAGTGAAACACGTGCCATCCTCTGTTTGAACAAACGATTTCTTTGTATAACCACCACAGCCGCCGGCCTGACCAGGGAAATTGTGGAAGCGTCACTGATAGAACGAGCAGGTGATGATTGTGTCAGCAAACCATTTGTGGCTCTATGCAAGACAGAGCTGCATTTCTTGGCGTAGGTGGCACGTGGCAGCTTCGTAGTTTTTTTTTTCCTTCTTCCCCTTGCGAGCCAGAGGTGCATATATTTATGCCCCGGAACCGCAATAAACATTTGTTGAAATTTAGCCCTTGTCCTGTCGTCGCCTCGTCGTGTGTAGCTACCACGCTGCGCTTTTTGTGTAACGATGAACCCACACGCCGAAAGCCTATTCCCTCCACAACTACGCGAGTGGCTTGTGCAGTGACGGCAGGATTGCAATCTGTGGCTTGGGTTCCTCAACAGATGCTCGGGCGGAACAAGGAAACAAAATGGTGTTAGGAGTCAAGAGAATGCTACGGTGTGAAATTCATGATCAATAGTTGCATGTGCAGCGTCCTCAAATCGTCATTTCCGTTTTCTATATAGCCAATGTTCGAGCAGCCGTTTCCTGCGAGGGGTGAAAGTCGTCGTGCACTGGAACTGCAAGACAAAACGCGGCGTGGGACTCACGCTTGCAGCATTCATTTCATCACCGGTTTGTCGCTAGCAACGTCGTTTCATTGAATCTGGACGAGAAGCGCCACCTCGGTATGTACTACTGGAACAAAACTTTGGAGTTGAGCCGCCACCCGCCAGATGGCTACGCTGTCCACCTCCCTTCAAAAGTACTCAATTGGCAAAATGCCTTTCGGAAACAATCCGGATATCTTTTTGGAAAACATGGATTGGTGATGTAACCAGAGGTGTGAAACTTCGTATACCTCTCAGCGGCAACGAATCGCAGAGGGTAGCGTCAATTCCTCCTTCAGTTACGTTCGCGATTTTTGGCGGCGCAGTTACGGTGTATTAATCTCCATGACAACAGACGACCGGAACGCGGGGGCTCGGGTGGTGGTCGCATTGCATCTGCTTCACATGTGGATGTGGATGGGCTTATCGATGTCCGTCTGCTGTGCGCGCGAGCGCGCACCGCGCTTTACTTGGAGTTTCGCACACCTTTTCTTTGCTGTTGTGGCATGTTAAAATTGGTTGCGCTGCTAGTCAACAATGGCGACCGCAGCACTGGCCCAATGAACGAAGTTCAGAAACATAATTTCTATGGCTTTATTCGCACATAAGGCTGTCATAAAATTCGGCGCATATTCGAAAAAACGGCGCTGCGCTAAGCAATCGCGCCCGCGCGCGGTAAAATAAAACAAAAAAAAACAGCGGGGAAGGACCCCCGGAGAGCGCGTACACCTTGCGTGGGCTTTTCACTCAGCTCGCCAGCGGGGCGCCAAAGTAAACATAGCCACGCGCGGTGTCGATTTCTCTCGAATGTCGGAGAAGTTTCTGCTCGTTGTCGATGGAAAGGGGGTAACCTTGTCCGCGCTAAAGTGATACCCTCTCCCCTTCGCTCCTGCGCCGATGACTCGACGTGGCGAGAATGACCTAGATTTTTCTGGACGGTGATTACCGTGCTCGACCAATAGGGTCGCGCGCCCGGCGCGAGAAGGAGAAGGAGCTTGTGCAGTTGATACTGCGTGTATGTTCGCGCCTAGCTTGGCGCGAAGAACAAACAGACGCGGCTGCACCTATAAATGAGGGGCTCCAACCGCTGTCTGTTAGCCCGAGCCGCCGTTCAAGCTTCCGAGAAGCGCGCCCGCTCGACTCCCGGGAGAACAACGCTCCACCAGCCAAGGACAAGCGAGGCAACGTGCGCTAGTCTGCGGATCGGCCCCGTCGTGCTCCTCAGGTCGTCGGACTATCGCAGTTCCCGGTGAACAAATTGTGTTTTGTTTAATTGTCTCTCTGTGTTAGTACATTTTAGGTGCAAAGACTTTGTTGAATTGTAATCTCTCTGTATTGTTACTTTCCACGAGTTGCATTGTCTTTGTAAATCACTTTGTATCTGCTCGTACGAGTGAGAGTGAAATCCTTTGTATCGTCTCTTCGCTGTATAAACTTTGTTTTGTTTTGTGAACCTTTGTCTCCGACCCATTCTGTGGCTTGCGACCGGCGAAAGCTGGGCACCAAATGACCAACCCCCTTGTCACTTGGTAGCTGGTCTCCGGCTGAGCTTGCCACTCTGAGTTGAGGGCACGTCCTCTGTGACCGAGAGCGCTACCCTCACACGCTCTAAGGGTGCCTGGGAGCGCACGCAAAAGTGCGCGAAGTGGTGACACTCCCAGACTTTTGATGTTTTGGAAGGAGGGTTCATGAAGGGGTAAGGTGGCCTGGTGCTTTGTGGCATAAAGCGTGCTTAGACTTTTCTTTTCGGCACTCTTTCCATGCAATAAAGAAGAAAAGAGCCTTCGTGGCGGAGTGGTACCGTCTCCGCCTCAAACGCCAAAGGCCCGGGCTCAGTTCCCAGCTTTGACACAGGGCTTTTTTATTCACCTTTGTGACGTCACTAGTCCTCCCGCATGCGCAGCACGGCTCTCCAGGATGCACGCAAAACTGGTCAACCTCGACCAGTGTAGCTTACGCTACAAAAGTCGCCATTGATTTCCTCTCCACAGTGCGACAACATGACTAACAGACTTACCCCCTCCCCCTCCCCCACGCGTTTCGCATCACAGCTTTTGTTCTTTTGACCCCTTCCTCCCCTCCATACTTAAAGACTCTAGCTGCTGCCCCAGTCACCCTTGATGAAGGAGCCGAGCCGGCTTCGAAACGTTGGGATTCAAATTAAAGTTTTAGGTTGGAGATGGGCAGTTTATTTCAATTCTATCTTTTGCAGCCGTCCAGGTTTTCAGCGGTTTATTCCATCGGGTATGGCAAGCTGTGCACTTTCTCGCAGTGGAATTTTAACTTGGAAATTTCATAATTCCAACCGCGAAAGCGTTACTACAACTTTCAAAACTCTTCCCTCCGCCCGTTCACTATTCAATATACTGGATTGACGGGACAGGATTTGCTTGCATGGTTCAGAAAAATATCCTATTGTGCACCAAGATTTTCTTCTCCTACATGCCCCTGTAGAGATCGCCTCTGAAGTCTTGCCTTCAGAAGGAGACCATTTTTTGTGTTCTTAGTGAACTTCCGTATATGCGATGTTTCCGAAGAACTCAGCGTTGTGTAATCAATTGCAAAGACGCCAGTCTGTTCTGAGTTGTTTTGCAGAGTACCTTGAAGAAACGAAACAATTTGACTTCTCATACCGTGCGATAGCTTACTGCTTCGCAGTTTGTTGATGAACACCTTAATATGTTTTTTTTTCTTATTGGGCTGTACAACTAATGGAAAACTGCTATGATTGACCGACATGGTGAATCAGTTGTTTCTTTGAAATGTCATTTCAGTCAAATGGCATCTCGTCCAAGTTATATGAGAAAACCAGAATGGCATTCCGTCTTGGTTTCGTGCTTATCTTTGCCTTGCTGTACTCTGCTGCTGTTGCGATGTTTTAACGCGCTAGCGTTAGAGGTCCCATGTCGTGGAAAAGCCGGCCTCGGTGTCGTTGGCTATGAGCAACAAATTCTCGAATAATCTGAGAGAAGTAAGTTAGGTGGCAGGCTGGCCAACTAGGTTACGTGGCCGCGTAACGTCCCACCGCATTTTGAGCAAACTGCCCACCGTGGCAGATCGCAGATTCATGATCGGACGGGAGAGGTTGGTCGGGAAGAACATCCTGGGTCTCTCAAGCCCCACTGCTAGGGGTACGTGCCATCGCAGGGCAGTGGCGCATCACTTAACCGCCGCACCCCTGCACCAGTAGTAGTATGAGAACTACCAGAGATCTGTGAATAAAACGTAGAGAACGACGAATTCCGCAGGTATGGGCTTTAACCCACCAATGATATCGCGTCATACCCCTAAACGAAGCTTAAGTGCCCCCTCTGTTTTTTTTTTTTTGTTTGGAACTCGTTATGCCGCTTCCTGAAGGCTTTGTAACTGGTTCTTGTGTAGAAAATAGTTGTAGGCTGTAATGATTTTTATGTCAGAAAAAAGCTAAGTTTCGTGGCGCAATGGATAAGCGGCCTGTTTTTTATATGTATTACAGCCGCTCCACTGTCGTAAAAACGACAGTAAAAACTAAAAGACTGCATTTCTTTGAAAAACAAGCACTCATAGCACGCAAGTCGATTGTCATTTTAATCTCTACGTGTGTCCCCTTTAGTTTGCATTCTGAGGTGCTTTTTAAACAAACTTGCAGTTTAGACCCCCCACCCCCCCCCCCCCCCCTTTAGAAATCAATTATTTTCATCGTTTACCCCTCTTTCACCAGACGTTAACAAAATGCAAATAATTTACTGTGGAGTGTGCGTTGCCTCCTATATGTTGCTTTCTGAGATGCTTTCGAACCAAAACCAATGTTTAAAAAGCGTTCATATATGGCTGAAGCCGAAACCAGAAATTGAGGCATTGTACAGTGGAGTTAATGGAAATACGCTGTAGTCGCATCAGCCGTGGAGCCCTCCGATGATAACTATGGCACTGAGGCGAGTCAGGAGTCAACGGCGCCTATTACGTCACCAATTGCCGCTGCTGTTCTATGACCCATATTCATCACCGAACGTGTCAGTCATGTCTTAGCAGAAGGGGTAAGACAAAATCATCACAAGGCTTGAAGAATTTTTTTTTTCAGACGCCTTGAAATCCTAGTGACGCATTTCCATGGCAAACGGCAACAGGCCGCGATGCCAAGATCCAAGTGCGGTTAATAACCAATACCCATACATGCCAAAAAAGGCGGATGTGCGATTAAGGCGTACGTATTACTTTCTACTCCCAAATCTGAACAATAAAGCCATATACACATATATTAGAGTACTAAATAATATTACATGCTACTAGTTGTTACACATTTAATGCTTCTCAAATGTGCTGTTGTAGAAATATACAGTACCTTTTTACTATGAAAATTGTTTCAATTTCTTAGACTTCCGATTACGAAGCAGCCCATACGGCTGGACAAGCCTATGGAGTACATCATCAAAGAAAACCTCTTTGATTGTGGCCGTTGTTCTACTTATCTACACCTGTGCAGCTCTGTTTGTTTCATGTAGCGATAATTTCATCTGTTTGCCGACATTTTCGGCCTTCAGATACTATTATCTCATCGGGTAAGTACACGCGCATGTTTCTTGTCATGGGGCCGCAGTTCCGTCCAGGAGTTCTGGCGGTTCTGCCTAGGGCAGGGTTCGACACGTTTCGATACGAAGGGCGATCGATACGCGAAGAAACGGTACTCCGCAGCAAAACGCAAATGTGAAAGCCGCGTTGTTGGCATCGCACTAATACAAGATGCGTCATATATCGTTTTTTTTTTTACTGCAAAAACAGCACTACGTCTCCTGCTCGTAGCGCTTTTTTTAGCACAAAACTGTACCAACCAGATCTGCTCTCCTCGTTACTATACTACGTCGTACTAAGCGCTTATATACCCTCGTCCGCAGCTTGCTATTATAGCCAGAAAGCTGCAGTACTCAATTACTTCTTCAGAATGTGAGGCACTGCACTTCCATTGCGCGCAATTCGAGTAGGAGTGCGTGTACGTTTTTAATAAATGTGTTTCTATCGAGGAACGCCTCGGTCTGCAGCGAAATCGGTTCCTCGATAAGTTCTAAGCACGAAGTGAGTGCTGATCTTAAGGTTTGTCTTGCACACATGCGACTCCTTAAAATGCATATTTTTCTTGTACGATGCCGCTTGTTTTATGCATGTTCCGCAAAGGCGATACTCACTGCGTTAAGCTCAGGTGCATGGAGCTGACTTTAGTTTATTAGGAATACTACAATCTTCAATTAGACCACCAGCATTTAACGCTACAAATAATATTTGTTTCCTTGCAGGCTTGCTGTGTACTATAGCAACTGTTTTGTGTTTAAGCGTTACCGTGTTTATTGATTCAAACTCGGTAACCGCATTTACTCATTTCACCACAACCCTTCTCCCCCCTATTATGGTCGGCATGCCTTTATTGTCTTTAACGGCACCTTTCAATAATTTTTGCCAGCCAAATTTTATGCACCCGTTAATCCTTGCAGCGGTGCATTTGGTGGGCTGTGGAGTTTGAAACAGTTTAAATTTGTTCAAGAGGGTGCCATCTGTTGCCACACATAAATTCTTAGGTGCCAAAGCGCACAGCGCGGGGGTTTTCATATGGACGGGGTTGTGTGCGGGTTCTTTCAATCCTGACACAAATCTTCTGTCGCCTTTCTGCGATTCTCGTTTGGGTGGTAATTAAATATGTAACAGTTTGCTTTATGGAAATCGGTGCATAGTTTGGTGCCAATATCCAAAACCGGGCGATTTGTGAACTTTTGCATATTTTATTTCAAAACCTAAGAGCGATTCATCGGTGTTGTCAGTGCAGCTGGATTGTACAGCAAGGCGGACTCTATGTACCTTATATGGGTCGAAAATTCGACGATGAATTAATTCGAATGAACTAGCCAACTTACTGTTCAGGATCTTAGGGGGCAGGTTATAGCGCGAAACTCAAGGTCCTCAACACCGAAGGTTAGTCCTAATTATAAATACTCCTAATCGAAAATACCCCACGTCAAATATACGCATCTGAAACCTGTTTGATTTCGCTTCTCCGCATTGCATAAATATAAAATATCGTACTAGGATTTGTTACGGACCTAATACAGACGCGATTTGTGCATTTTCTGACATAGAAGACGTTCATAGGATTTCGGTGACGATACCGCGCCAAGCAACAGTGTTTTACAAACTTGAAAAGCGGGCCAGCCGACTGAACGAGATTTCAGACGCGTATTTTCGACCTTTCATATTTCGAGCCATGTTGCCGATCGAGAAAATTTATAGGCAGGGCTCACCTGCGATGTTCACGCCCTTCATTCTCCCAATATAACCATGCCCTCTAAAATGAACTTAACAACGTTGATTAGTTAGTTTTAATCTTTCGTGTAACTTTTGAACTCTACAGTACATGATGTCCGTCTTGCTTTAAAATTCACATGAACAGATAGCACTGACGTTTCTCCCCTAGTTGTACGCGAAAAGTGGGCAAACGCTAAAATATATAACCCAGTATACTATACTTTACTTAGCACACTTTACTAACTAAATAGATATAACGCAGGAACAAAAAAAAATGACGACAACGACGAGACAGAACAAGCGCTCGTCTTCGACGTCGTGGTCGTCGTTCTGTTCCTGCGCTGTTTCTTTAGTTACGATGTGTTACCAGCACATCCAAGCATATTCACTTCTGTAATACTTACGGAACCAAAGGTCGGTGTGGCATTGGAGAAAATGGAACCATGTGTGGGAAAAGTGATGCCAAATAAACTGTCGCTTCGTCAAAACCTTATTTGCCTCTTATTTTTATTAAAACAACTCTCGAATAACACAACATATCCCTTGGATTTGGTGTCATTGTGTAGAACTTCGTTTCTGCATTACTTTTTATCTGCCCTCTCTTAGATCATAATCCGTAAACTTGCTCTCTATCATAAGCTGGACACTGCTGCCCGACCGAAGTGTGAAAGTGCCACAATAGTTACATCTGCCGGACTGTTCCCCGGATGTTGTCAATATGGCACTAGCGCTTCATATTGCTATATTGCCACGAGTCTTTGCAGTGTTTGTTTGTTCATTCTTCGAAGCTGCTGACGTGCCGCTTTATAAATTGTTTGCGCTGCAAGACGAGGCCAGATTTATCTCGAGCGCGTACTGCAGCGACGTAGGTCATGGCCGGGGGTTCTGTGGCTGTCTGGTCATCAAGCGCCTGTTGCACTTCTTCCCGCACCACATCCATGAGAGTCGCGGCTTGCGGCTGTGGAAAGGATGGCAGCAGTCGTCGTAGCTCCTCGCGCACGATTGCGCGGATAACTTCTCGCAAGCTGTCGCTGGTAGCGGTCATCGTGCCCGGACGAATTGAGGAGACATAAGCAGGGCGGTTTTACAGCCGAGTCCGGACGTCGAAGGCCTCGCGCGATGGGGCCTGAGCCTCTAGGAGTTTGAGGTCACCGTTGTTTACAAGTCCGGACGCAAGCACTCTGACGCCGATTGCCTCTCACGAGCCCCTGTCGATGCACCGTCGCCGGACGACGATGAGGGTGCCTTCCTGGGACCCATCAGCCCCAGCGGTTTTGCACAGCAGCAACGCTCGGACCCCGACCTAAAACGCCTCATCGAGTACCTGGAAGGCAAAGTTTCTTTACCCCCCGCCTCATTCAAGCGAGGACTGTCTTCCTTCGGTGTACAGAATGAGGTCCTTGTGAATAATAACATCACAGCGAACAAAACAGCCTACCTTCTTGTTGCACCTGCTTGTCTCCGCGAAGAAGTTCTACAGGCTTTACACGACGAGCCGAGAGCTAGCCATCTCGGGTTTTCATGCACCCTCCGCAGCATTCAAGACAAGTATTACAGCGCCGACTGTCTGCCAATGTCGCACATTATGAGAAAATCTGGCGAGATTCTCAGCGACCAAATAGCCTTCCCACCTGACCAGAGGATTGCTAACCCCATTGAACGTCCCTCAAGGCCCTTTCAGCAGATCGGCATGGACTTGCTTGTCCTTTTCCCAATGTCAACGTCTGGAAATAAGGTGGATCGTCATAGCGACCGCACACCTGATCCACTGAGCCCTACCGAAAGGAACAGCAGCAGAAGTCGCCAAATTTTTCGTGGCGTGCATTCTTCTGCGACACGGCGCCCCCAATATGCTCAGCACGGACAGAGGAACAGCATTCACGGCGGAACTGACGCAAGCCATCCTGCGTTACAGCCAATCGAGCCACCGGAAGACAACTGCATATTATCCGCAGACCAACGGACTGAACGAGCTCTTTAACGAAACCATCGGCGATATGCCCGTCATGTATGTCGATGCCGAACACAAAACCTAGGATGTCATCCTGCCTTACGTCGTCTTCGTCTACAACACCGCAGTGCAGGCGACGACTCAGATGACGCCTTTTAGGCTCGTCCATGGCAGGGAGGCCACGACAACGCTAGACGCCATGCTGCCCAACGTTACAGAAGAAGAGCACGTTGACATTGCCGCCTACCTTCAACGCGCAGAAGCAGCTCGAAGGCTTGCCCGATTACAAATCGAAGATCAGCAGCGGTCCGACGCCAGACGCTACAACCTAAGAAGACGCAACGCAGAATACAGGCCAGGAGACCAAGTCTGGGTTTGGACGCCCATTCGCCGCCGTGGATTGAGTGAAAAGCTTTTGCGCCTCTATTTCGGCCCTTACAAGGTTCTTCGTCGGCTAGGGGAACTGGACTAGGATGTCCCTGGCGAAATGACTGCAGCCCGGCGACGCCGCGTACGACCAGAAGTAGTCCATGTCATCCGTCTAAAGCCCTATTATGAGCGCAAAAAATTAAAGACGCTGTGTTTCCACATTCTGTGTTTATTTTGCACAATTTGTTTTGTTTCTAGTGACCTTAAGTCTTAACTCATCGGGTTGATGCTTCTGTGAGATGGGAGTAATGCCGCGAATCTTCGCAGTCTTTGTTCATTCTTCAAAGCTGCCGGTACGCCGCTTTATCGCTTTGTTTGCGATGCAAAACACGACCAGATTTATCTCGATTGATCGTATCCAGGCGCAGCCAATTCTGCGTTGTTCCAGAATGTTGGAGCAACTTTGCCTGCTTTATCTCGAAAGTTGGCTGTCTTCTTTAAATTGAGCACGGCCGATAGCGGCGGGCATTCCTGATCGACGACCGCCCAGCACACGTGTTGTTACGCCACTGCCGAGTGCTTCAGTTCAGTGTGGGCGCAAGTCATCCCAAATTAAGCGTTTCGTTTAGACGCCATTTCTGCTGTCTTTCTACTCTCCGGATTGCAGTCACCACTTCGTGACAATATTAACAAAATTGCACCAGATAATACAAAATATTATATCCACGTTCTGCTTTTAAATCCCGTGAAAAATACGCCAGTGCAGTCTGTGCAAGTTAATTGTACGGTGAGGCAGACATTATTAACGTGATTGGGCTAAATCAAAAGATGAATAGCTGAAATTTACTACACACATTTTGTACATTTGGCCTTTGGACGAAAGACAGTATTGCGAAATTGAAGAACTTCAAAATTTATGGTGAGTCCAGTTCAAAAACAGTTTGACAAACTCATTCAGTTTACCTTCCCAGGCTGCACATTGATCAAATGTCGTTTCTTAATATTTATGTTCTAAATGTTCTGAAGTGCATGTGTTTTTTTACGTGGAAGATGTTCACATTATTTCCGCGAAGAGAGCACATGCTGGGCTGAGAGTGTGGAGCGTCAAAAGTTTGTATTAACGGGCTTTCTAAAGCATCTATTTCGCTTGAGATATCCCGAGCCATAATGTTTATTCCGAAGATTTAAAAAACTGGGCTCGCCTTTGGGTGTTACGGTCTTCAATTTCACGATCTATTCTTGCCCCTTTAAACGAAAAATTAAACATTGATGTTTTTATTTACTATTATTTATTTTTGCAGTTAAATGAACTTATTATCGTTGGATTCTATCAGGCAAATATTCTTCGCCTTCACGTACGGTCAACGCGCCGAGACCGCACTGAGATATCTTTCACGGGTATGAAAAGGAGAAGCTGCACGCAATAATTTCTCGAGCGCCCTGGGTTGTAAAACACCGCAGAGCCGAACTACCCCACTGTATTAATAGGACAACAGCAACAGTTCTTGCTTTATTGTATTGCTCTTTTTGTGTTCCGTTCCCTTTATTTCACTCAGAAATTAAACCTTCTTACAGAGCATCTTCAAACAGCAACAACAATGTGACTAACAGTGAGGACAACGCTGACTACAGAAGACACGCACAAGAAAAGCGCGAGCGATGCCGGCCGTGCTTCTATGTACGCTCTGGAAGCAATTAGGTTTAGCTGCACTAAAGCAGCCACAGCAACAGACACGTTTTCATACCAGTAGATTCTTGCACTCACTCAAAAATATTACCTCGTGCAGTAGAAAGTCGCAAGATACGACACACCCAGACTGGTTGAGGGCAGCAAGGATTGCGTTGCGTAAATGCGTCGGTACTACATCTGAAAACGCGTAATTATTATGAGACACATAAGCAAGTCAATAAATAAGGAAAAACGGGCGCGAACACAAAAATCTTTCAAACGATCACCTATGAGGGTGCTCTTTTTTTCATGATTAATTTTTTCTATGAGGATTCACAGTCAGAAAAATAATGAGGAGCTCGACAACAATGGCGTTGTATGTTCGGATTCGGAGGAGAGAGAGCAAGGCAAAAAACTTCCGGCGGTGAGCAAATAATTCGAATGTTTTGTGCAAGTTCAAAGGCCAAGCCAATACCGTGTAACACCAAGATAGGCTCAATCCTGTGGCACCATGCGATACGAAGGACCGTACACTTTAATTACTCTCTATGCCCGAATTTACTTACAGTCCTCTGGCGCACTTTCTTTTCAGGAATGGGATGTGCTGCCCAAGCCCTGGTCGAGATTTCCATCACTAAAAATACAAAACGCTTACGGTAAGCAACAGATAACAATTCCTTCTTCAAAACACGCGAAGTTCTAGCAGTTACGATGATTTTAACTCTCGTTTCAACCTCCTCTGTTTGCTAACCTCAAAATTTCCGGTGCTGTGTTTAAGAGGCTACTTTCATTGCTAACTGCATAAGTTATTATACATTACAGTGTAAAACTCCGTATATTTAGTGATCGATATGTACCACGTGACTTTGGCAGCAAACCCTGCTACTAAAAGGAAATGCGCTGGAGGACAGCTCGCTTCATTCTTCCTCCCATGTGGTCTAATTCGTGTTTATTATAACCGTACAGCAAAACGCTTGCGCAAAGTGGCTGCAATCCAGCCTGACTGCACCAAGAGCACTTTCGGAACACAGGAATAGGTTACAATGAAAGACTTTCTTGATCTAATTACCAGTGTTCACGGAAGTACCTATTAAATCAACAAATAACAAAATTTTCTCCATCCACAATATAACCTGTTTATATTGGAGGCACTTTAAATATATTTCGACCATGAGCAAAGCAATAATTCATAGCACGTGTCCCGCCAAATAAAGCTGCACAATCAGATGTGTTCTTAATATATAACAAGACATTTTTGAATTGGTTAAACTGCATGAGGTACAAAAACCATATAGAAAACCAACTGATTTAAAGTACGCCTCATACAAATAGGATAGCGATAGCATATAAACTACAGAACTTGAAAAACTGGTGCACTTTTTATCGCGACCTTCGCGCCTATCTAAGGTGGCATCGGGACTCATGATAATAGCACCTAGCGCTCCAGGTACATCAATAAACCTCACTTTTTCTATCTCATGAGTAAATGCTTATGAAAATACTTTTCATGACGCTTTACTGATTTCTTTCACAGAGCATTCTCGCAGCAACAAACAGATTAAAACACCTCCAAGAATAAGTCTTCGTATCACTCCTTTTCATTACTCCCGAGCGAACCTTTGCGGCAACGATGGCAGACAAGCTTTCCATCTCCATCGTTGCTAACATCACAGACACTTCGCATACGCTCGCCGGAACCAAGCTGATGCCCGTATAACCATCACAACAGGCTCGTACTGTGCGCACGACAAACGACTTGGTTTCGATGAATTCGAAAGGTGCGTTAGGATTTGATAGTTAAGGCATCCCTTTCGTTAACCTACACACTGGCTCATTCTCCGTGTCAGGCCTAGCCAGCTTGACTGATACTTGACTGTCATGACGACGGGAGCATGCGTAGGCAGTATATACTCCCTCCACAGCAAGACCGCAGGAACACAATTTTCGTACTCATGTAAGGTCTTAACTGGTTTAACGTGGAGTATGAGAACTACAATTACGCACACTAAGCAAACCTGTGGTGACGTACGTTTTAAAACGGAACTACTTGCACGCAACATGCTCGGTCGAACGCGTCAAAAACTTTAAAAGTTTTTCTTTTCTTGCATGAGGGAAAAGACAATTTGGATAATGTTTAAATGAATCCGAAATCGTTATCACAAGAAACTGTTTCCGAAAACAATCCAGGAAATGCGAACGTACTTCAATTACACTCGTCATCACAGTCGCAGCAGACCTGCGAATAAATGCCCAGTCAGCTTGCAAAACTTTTAAAATATGGACTTAAAACTTATAACGAATTCTTGCTACACGACATCCACAAACGCTATTGAATTACACGCGGCATATTCTGGGACTGCTCTTATGCTCAACCGCCGGTGCTTCTGTTGACTTTTCCTAGCTAAGCAGAAAGCGAGAGAAGCAGCACTCATCGATGCTAGATACAGTATTTAGGCGCAGAAGACATCCGCCATCACTACAAAAACGAACAAGTTCGCCACGAGCCCCAAAATGATCAAGTATGCTGTACGCAGTTCTACTGCTGCTATGACCCACAAATAGGAACACTGTAACTTTGTGTTGTACAATGAATAAAAGTAATGGCACTGCATACAGCTTTCTGTGCATGCTTAACGTAGTGAACCTCGAAACAGCTGGTAGAAAGGCCGAAACAAAACGGTTTCTTCTTTTCGCTACAGTCCTGACTGCTCTCACATAGTCGAGGTTAATGCAGATGCTAGCGTGCACATGAATGCAAACACACGAGCACTTTTCATCTCTACCTGTGCCTTTGGCCAAGCACAAGTATTGTACGTCTATCAAGCAGCGAAGTACAGCCTGCCGTGTATTTTTCGTAACATAGAAACAATAACTGAACAATATCTAACTACCACAGTGTCAGAATAATGACAAGGTGCAACGAAGAAGATGCAAAAAAAAAGATGCATTCACAGCCTAGAGTGAGGAATCCACGGGAGTGCACCACATGGAAGGCTTCGCGGCGCTTGAGACTGCAGCGAGAACCACAGCAGCACGTTGAGAACGCGCCAGCTGGAAAGCCTGTTACATTAGGTTCTCCAGTCATTTGCATGCTGCATCGGGTTATAGTTTTTCTGGCTGTGCCCACCGCCGAAATCCGCAAAAAAAAGCAGACTTTTGTTTAGCAGCCAACCTTCTTTGTGGCTTACACAAATACAAAGAAAAAAGGTTTCGTGACATGCGCCACGCATTGCACCAGCCGCCGCGTGTACGCATGTTGAGCTCACAAGTGAGTCTTTCAAGCCAGTCGAACGCACCGCGAACGCACAAAGACTTCTATCGCAGTTGAGGCAGTGGATTCGGGTAATGGTCCTCGCCGAATCTAACTGCCCTGCCTCCAACGCAGTCCCTCACAGAATGGAACACGGGGTACCGCCGCCACTTGTGCTGGAAGGCAGGTGGCCACCGACACCACCGCGGTGCTGCTGCGAAGACGCCCAGCAGCCCAGCTTATCACCCCTGGACTCGACCGACGAAGCGTCCGCCAGCCTTCGCTGGTTGTAGCTGTTGTGACAATGCGTGCAGTGCTGGCAGGGAGGTTGCAGTCCGACCGCAGAAAGCATAGCGGGTGGAGGCATGGTCACCACCGTGGCGGGGGACAGAGGCTGGGCCGGAACCTTGAGTTCCAATTCCGTCCAGGCAGTCTTGCGGGGGGCGGGCCGACCGTTGGACTCCCTGGGCGAAGCGGTGATCGGGGTCGTGGTGGGAGCGACACTCACAGTACGGCGCTTGGGCGAACAGTTGCCGCCGTTCGACAGGTCGGTGTTCCCTGCGATGTTCTTGATGACCGCGCTGCCAGGTGCGTTGTTGGTCGCCGGAGAGGGGATCACGCCCGCGGTCGGCTTCAGTGAAGACGTGCCTCCCTGGGGCGGTGGCGTGTTGCACGGTGAGTGCTTGGCGATCTCCTCGTAAGTGACAGGAGAGTACACGGAGCGGGCCCCTACTGAAGACTTTCGGCGTTTCGACTCCTGTTCCGGGTACCGTCGGATGGTGCTGCCTGCGCCCTTTTTACCCTGCAGCCAGTACGTCTTCATCGAGCCTTTGCCCTGCGATAGAAGATCGATGGTAATATAGCGTATAACGTGGGCGCGTTCTTTAGAACATTCAATAAGTTGTCTTTAAAGCAACGAGCGCATTGTAGAGTTCTAAAATCTTATTTTAACGGCGTTTTCGTCATAAAATACGGTTAGCTTCTATTCTAGACAAATTAAGGCGAACGACGTTGAGTAGCGCAGACTGCTGGGCAAGTTGGTTAATGGTCATTGCAAAGAAAATTTTGTGCAAACACACATAACGAAGGAAAGGAACGCCACAGAGCAACACTCGTCTGTGGGTTTTCTCTCCTTTTTGCTGTCTATTTTCCACAAATTTTCCCTTGCATTGTTTAGCCGAAAGTCTTCCGTACAGCACTGTGAACATGACGCCGAACGTCAGACCGAACATTTCCGAACCACTGCTAAATTTTATGTGCGAGTGGCATCCACCAGAAAACAAAAATTTAAGCATCGAGCAGGGTTTGTGTAACATCCACCAGAAAACAAAAACTTAAGCCTCGAGCGGGGTTTGATGCTAAGAACGTACCTAAGCAAGAAGCTACACACGGGCAATCGTAAAGCAGTGACGTGATAGTAATGAACAGTCAATTTGGAATCACAACATATTATGTATTAAAGGCACATGTGAGCACTTGGCTGGGACGCTGGAAGCACGAATTCCTTCTAAACAGAGCTTACGGAAACAACAAATATCCTTGCAGATGGCATGAAACGCAGTCCTATGGAGATCACAGTCTTTTTAATCTTAAAATTTTTATAATGATTTGGCTGTCGCTACTAAGGCGAGACAGAACTTACTCAACAGAGTTCAGGGCCAAACGCACATACCTTTATTTCCACAGTTCCGCGCTCCTTAATTATCCACTTGGATTCGTCCAAGAGGTCTTTCGTCTTTTGACTGATGTGTACTCGTAGTGCCTGCAAAGAAAAAATACATCAAAACTCGCTCGACGGCATCACACATTTGGACGCGTAAATGGTGTATAGCTTAAGACAGGTCATTTGAACATTTGGGCGCCTCGATTCGAGCGTCGCTGGTTGGAGTCCAGGCACCAGTTCTCACTAAAAGGACATCACTTTGAGGCACACAAGTCATGCAGAGTATTGGTATAGAGCGGAAGTTCCTAAAATTCGGAAGTTCCTAAAATTCCACGCGTAGCACAGAACACTGTTTCTGTATTTTATGAAAGGCACTCTGGAAATTACATTCACTCCTGAAATAGCAATCTTTGCTGATGAAACTAGTTTATTTTTACAGGTAAATATGAGCAAGACGTAAAATAGAAAGCACATATTTACCTATCTCGGCCCTTAATTTTGCACTAGGAGAATTGTTTGCAAATTAAGGCGCACAAAGCAATGTTCGCACTATTTAAAAATCGCGAATAAAGTTGCCAAAAAAGCGACACATTGAAATTCAGAATGAAATATATTGAGCAGGTATCCACTCAAGAACTTAAATTTCTGTTTTCGTGAACATTTTCTGAACTCCACATATTAATTGTCTTCCAGCCGATGTTTCCAGTTCTATGGGCTGCACAAGGCATATAACGCCACTTACTGCTCATCGGCTGAATGAAAAGTTGATATTATGCATTATTTTACTGAGTAGTACTTTACAGAATAGCGCGGTGCTTTACGATGGAGCGAAATTATGACAGGTTGCTTGTGCTGCAAAAATTCATTCAAGGTCGACTTCACATTTTTGATAGAAGGATACGCGAACTAGCAAATCTTTCAAAATATCCTTTATTGCTGGCTAACATGTGCATTACAGTAAACTGATGCAATTAACAAAAACGTCTTTACACTAAATATGCAGATATATTTCTGCAATGTAACCTTCGATTGCATTCACATAAAACAAGAAAAATTCGAACAATTAATTTGTAACAGATTATTTATGGTCACGAAAAAGCTACGTAACATTATGCATGATACACCGATCTAATGTTACCATTTAAGCCCTTCAAAATCCACCAAAAAGCATTTGATGATCGTTTTATATATGTAGCAACGCAGTAATCTTCCAATGTTTTTCAGGTCCTAGCCTGCTGCTATTTGTTTCAAACTTCTTGCCTCGTCCAGACAGACATGTATTTGCTCGCCTTACCAATGTGTTGTCGCGGATTCTATCATGCGTTTGTTTGACTGCGTTAACTCGTATTGATCTTCAGTATGTATTAGGTGTTAACACGTAGCTTGTTCTTTCCTCAAGTTTGTATTGTTAACAGAAGGAATCTCAGTGAATGCAATTGAACGTTCTGACTGCCCTGAACTTAAGATGGGAAACGAGGGCTCATCCCGTTTCATGCATTTTGTCACGTCCTCCAGTTTCATTTTAAAAGAAAAAAATTCACTGAAACAAACAAGATAACGTCCGCGTTCAGTTTAAATTCGTACTTATTACCACGACCTCACAAATTGCAGTTTTGGTATTTACAAGGCAGAGGGAAATGCAGAAACTATCAGAAACGATAACGGCTTATTGATACGTCTTTATAATTTTATTTTATTTTAAATACATCGGTCAAGTGCACCTTGTAATGCTCGGAACAGTTAAAGTGCACATGCCGATTCTTCTATAAATATTTTGCCCGAACACTAGCAGCTGTCTTTCGCGCACTTCACATTATTTGCGGCTTTGTCATCTGCACTGCACAATCATTGGGTACGCTCGCAAATCACTCAAGGCCTCCCATACCGCGGCTTCTGGGCAATGTCCTTATTTTTTCCTGTGACGGAGAAGACAAAGTGACGACTATCATGCAGATTTTTTTTTAATGCTTTAGCATTTAGGTTATCGTTTAAAATTAAATTCTGTGATTGGTCTAAAGGACCGTGGCGTCATCAGCAGCGCAAAATTTGTAAATCTGAGGACTGGAACGTTCCAGTACCTTCCAATGGATTATCACATGGGATTATGCTAACCGCAGCGACTACTTTACCTTAATGCGCTCACTTATTCCCACTAATCTGCCTTTAACAATTCACTAATCCCAACTAATCCGCCTTAATTCATTTTCTTGGGTGGACCTGCTCGGACAATTATGGGCCTGCTCTCTAATTTTTGAGGTGGGCCGACTTCGAAATGCTATCGAATTTTCTTATTTAAGAATCTGGTTAACAAGGCACCGATGTTTTTGCTAGCCGGAGGGATCTTTAGGACGAATGCATGGTGTGGTGGCTACTCACTTTTGAGACACTAAGGCACCAGGGCGCTTCGTGTGCAAGCTCTGCCTTATTATACTCCAATTGTTCTTAGGCGCCCTCACATAAAGAAACACCAAAAAAGCCAGGGAACCCCCCCCCTCCCTCACTGGAAAAATATTCTTCACGTTTACTCAGTATCTAAGTGTATTTGCTGCCGGAGCCCTCCATTACGGCATCCCTCAAATCCTGAGTATCTTTAGGACGTTAAAAAACATAAAACCAAATCTAAAACCAAAAAAGCAATCAGGATAAAATATTCGAGCCCACTAATCGGTATTTCACGCTGCTCTACGTCAGGTCAGTGGGTGAAAGCTTGCTGAAGAATCTCACATTCCTCGCCCTAGCGAATGAATGTTTTGGTGACAACGGACCAAACTAGTTTTGACGCCCTGCTCATCGTAGTGTATCTGCTGTGTGTGTATACGTCGGATATAACATTCACTGAGAGCGCATTGAGCAATGCTGGATGACTCAAATGAAACAAAAGTACCCGTTCTTAACCGGACCGGGCATAGCCCAAAGACTTTTTCTCAAGCGTCTCAACACCCCTGAAAAGTTTAGCACCGGGCCGCAGGCAAGCTTCCACTCATTATAAAACCGTCGGACACCCGGAGGGAACGCGCATCCAAAACCACACCTTCCACGTACAAGACTGATGTCCAAACCAATAGACCATCAGGAGCAAAAAAAAAAAAAAGATCAGCATGCAGTTACTGCTCCTTTCACCTTCCTCGGAAGGCTAGCGCCGGTGAGATTCAGTGCCACAGCTCCTTCCCTCTCCTCACAACTCCGCTTCAGATGACGACCGGCTTTTATGCTCCACCTGAAGTCTTTAATCACCTGAAAAGCAGTCTCACCTCACTGGTGCTTTCCATTCTCGATGCTGTGTTGACAGAGTCGCCGAATAGGCAGTACCGCGGCATCTTCAGACCCACCACGCCGGCCACCACGGCTCCGGAATGGACGCCTGCATACGCACACGTAGTTGTTGAACGCCGGTTGCTTGCTTTATGCCTCGCGTGGAAAGCAACTTTTTTCGCAGGCGCTTGGCTCTGTGAAGAAAGTTTCGATTCCCCTCCAAACTCTGACATTAAATTCATCATAATCAGCCTCAGCATCATCGGTGGAACCTGTTACTTCCACTGAGAATTAAGACTTCATTTGGCGTATTTTGCTCTAGCCAAGACCTCTTTATCCTGCCTTCACACATTGTCTTGGTTTCCGGTCTTTGTTTTCCTTTGTTTTTATTTTAAAGGCGTTTGTTGCTCCGTTTATACTAATAGCAGTAGAGGACGCATTAAACTGGGTCATCGTCAGCGTCATGTGCGTAATTGAAAGCTTCCGTGTGCACTGCCCGCTAATAAAAATGTTACCGAGCTGCGCCGGAGTGAACGAGTTCTCGGCAATATACCTTTTTTGGCCTTACGGGCGTTGCAGTGGGCGCACTCACTGCGTAGGGGGTGAGAACCCTGTTTACGCGCTTCATGCGACGATTCCCATATTTCCGAGCGCCTACCATGTGACTCATTGGGGAACCAAAAGGGCGCACGCCGATCATCTGCGGACAACGCAAACGGAGAAGCCAGGTTTCGCACGGACTCAGCCTTACGTCATACATGCGATATGAAAACAATGTACAAGCGCATTGTACAAGCGGTAGCCCCGGGTCAAACCCCATACTAGGACAAATTTTTCAACTGCAAAGTTTCTGAGAAAGCTGCATAGCTTTCCTTTGTAGCCGTATGGCTGTGCTTGGGTGGATGCCAATAAGTAATTAGGCCCATACTACAATATGGAAGCCATACGGAAAATATGTGGGGAATGTTTTTTTTTGCGTATAATTCCCACGCCATGTGTACCCCGTAATAATTCCCTCTGACGGGACGTTACGTTTCAGTTGGGAACTACCTTCGTCATCGCGCTAAGGAGGATGAAATTTGTGGTATCCCAAACTTCGCTACGCTAAATGATCCGTGAGATGGAGCGAAGTTGTTTGGCTTAGGCAGACTACCGCGTTATGGTGGTTGCATAGAGCAAAACTTCATGCAGCCTGCCTCCGGTGACGCAGACCTGAGCCGAGGGCGACGTACCGACGCGTATCTTGAGGCTCTCTCCCGTCGATGGGTCCTTGAGGTCCCCGATGACTTTGACCATAGCGAGACTCATCTCGCACACCTTCTCCGAATGGTTGGGCTCCGGCTCGGGTGCTCCGGACACAACCATGTACGCGTCGCCAATCGTCTCCACCTGAAGGGAAGGAAAAGCGGGTTATACGCGTAGAGTAAACATTGTCGATAGTCCACCTTCATCATTAAAGTAATACCAAGTTGCCGAATCGGTCGTTGTTGCTGTTCTCTATACGCTCGTTCATGCAACGCTTTCCTAATTTTGTGTATACCAGGCATTGTTATGTGCCTCGAGGGTCGCCGGAAAGGAAAAAGGGTGGTCACTTTGTCATATTTCAAGGACCTTTCAAATACTTATTTATTTTTTATTTATTGAACCGCTCATGGCTAGCGACCTAAAAAGGGCAAGTGGAACAAATGTTGGGAACGCAAGCTGTAAACAACTATATAAGATGACTGCGGCACCCGCATTGGAGGAATGCGTGAGCATTGACGCCTGCTCGCCCTGTTTTTCTCTCTTTGCCTAAATTAATCAAGTTCCATTATTGCCCATTTCGAGTACTCAAACTTGGTGCCACGCTTTGTATTCAAACTTGGCGCCACTATTCGCTCCGTCTACACTTCCGGTGTTTTCAAATTTGGAGTCACTTTTGCTCCAGCCCCGCCTACCTTTTGAACATTTTTGGCTCAAATTAATTAACTTATTGCCGCACATGCACCCCATAATTTCCGCTGCGAGATTTTTTGATGCTCTATCTAATGCAACCATTTTTTTAATAACTCAATTCGTTCGGACGTTACCGTGATGACACGAAACCGCAAACATAGTCATGCAATGCTTACGCATTAAAAACCTCTTGAAGGGCTCTGCCTCGCGGCCGAACGTTTATGGCTCAATTAAGAGAGCGTAGCCTTAAATGCCAAGGCTGTGGGGTAGTGGTACGCGCTGATTTTTTCGCCTCGTGTTTTACAGGTTGACGATGGGAGACCACACCTGATCCATACCAGTGTTGCGTTGCACGAGTCCACAGTTGGACGCAGCTCCCTTTTCGTGACGCCACTGCCGAGGCTACGTCGAACAGTGTACACCATTTGTCAAAAATGTGAAGCCCAATCATTTTTTTTTTGCTTGGCCGCGCCATGTGGCTCGTCATGCACTCCCAGTGTTCGAGATCGCTTGAAGTTATGAGGAACCCTGGTCCCACCCCTTCCGAAGGCAACGACTTCCACGGATGCTGCAAGTGAACTCCCTAGGCTCTAAACTTTTGGCACGGGCTGGTCATTCATGAAGAGCGTACACTAAAAGACCTCATGAACGCTAAGCAATCCAAGCATAGCAACGTTTCCCTAAATGCATTCGACGTTGTTTGTCAAGCCAAGGTGAAGTAGCCGCAGTTACTCCCAAGGTGCGACAGCTTCTTAAGAACAAGGCGCGCAATGTGAATAAAATATTTTAAGGTTACAGCTGCCTGTTATAACGCTTCGACAAAAGAATCTGTCCACCTTTTTATAACAAATGCAGCACTTAGTTTTACTAGGCTTATATACAGCACTTGGCATCTACCAGGTATGTCAGGGAAGAGCAAGTAATTTTCAAAAATAGAATTTTTGAGGCAACTATATGACTTTTGCGGTGACCTAGAAAGCTGGTAAACTAGCTTGGAATAATTATTTTTAACTATTAGAGTTAGCCGCTTCGTTACGGTAATAGCGTTATCAGTTTTTAGAATTTAGAAAACGCGATTAACTCCGCTGATGTGGCTCGACAAAATCTGTCTTCTTTGACTGGTTACGTGTTCTGGGGTGGTTCTATTCCCTGCATGCTTTTCGAAATTGCTTGTATTTTGCCACGATGTAACCATAATTTTTTGAGCCACAGCACCAAGGCAATTCCCGTTTTCGAAATTCTAAAAACTGATATTGCTATTACTAGCGACCGCCCCGCCGCGGTGGCTCAGTGGTTAGGGCGCTCGACTACTGATCCGAAGTTCCCGGGTTCGAACCCGACCGCGGCGGCTGCGTTTTTATGCAGGAAAAACGCTAAGGCGCCCGTGTGCTGTGCGATGTCAGTGCACGTTAAAGATCCCCAGGTGGTCGAAATTATTCCGGAGCCCTCCACTACGGACCTATTTGTTCCTCTCTTCTTTCACTCCCTCCTTTATCCCTTCCCTTAAGGCGCGGTTCAGGTGTCCAACGATATATGAGACAGATACTGCGCCATTTCCTTTCCACCAAAAACCAATTATTATTATTATTACTAGCGACCGGCGAAAAACCTAGCTACTTGCAACCAGGCGGCTAACCCGAATAGTTGAAAAGGTAATTATTAAAAACTAGTTAACCAGCTTATACCTATTCTTTGGTATACTTTGTGCGGACGTACGCAGGCTATGTGCTGACGCTAGCTCCTAGCATAATATATGACGGTGCTGAATAAGACTAGTGATAAATCATCACAAATCTACTACCTATCTGCCTCAGTAGTTCACAACGCACGCTTACTTTGTAGACGCCATGCTTCTCGGTGAGTTCGTCGAAGAGTGAGTACATGGAGTTCAGCATGGAGACCACCTCCATGGGCGTGATCCGGCTGCAGATCTCGGTGAAGGACACCACGTCGCTAAACAGGATCGTCACCTTCTCGAAGTACTGCGAGAGAAGCGCCGAGTGACCCTTCCGCCCACCATGACGCAAGGCCGAGCATCAGAGGCCTTTGTAATACCTAGTGTTGCAGCTAACTTTACACACGCGTAAAAAATATTCCACGTGCCCAAAATGTGAACACAACTTCAGCCATGCTCTTGATCACTGTATATTGCAAATCGGAGTATTTTTTTCTGTGTTGAATTGCGCGATGAAATACATGAAAAAGAAATCACTTCATAGGTACTGTGTTTCACGGGGAAACACAAAAATGTACTCCTTTGAACGAATTATCTACGCAGATAATGTGGCTTATTATATGTGCGCTGGTGAACAATTCGGCTGAAGTTCTTTACCCTACTTGGCTGCGGTGTATTGTTAAGCCTTAGCTAATGATAGCTTGGATATGTGAAAAGTGTGAAGAATCCTAATGATTCCCGCAATAACGGCAGTCCTTAAAAGTCTTAAAGTTGTCGATTGTGTTTCACACAATTCTGACGATCATTCCTTTTGTGCGCTTAAAGCGGCAAGCAAATTTGATCATTATGGATTTTATGTCGCAAGGGCATCTACGGCCAAAGAGCGCCATGCACAAGGTGATTTCAATTTCTCAAGGTGGAGTCAAGAACCCATTTCCCAAGCATTTTACCCTAAATAAATTTCAACAATTGTTTCATAAATCAGAATAGATGACAGTTAACAATGTCATTATTGAAAGAGTGAGTATAGCTACTAAAATTAGTAGTAATAATCGTGGCAGTAACAAGCCAAGCACAATGATTGTCAGTGTGAAGCCAGCTAAAGAAAAGGATCAGTTCAAGAAGTCAACACGCGCTTTCTAGAAATTGTAGAGCTGGGAAACCAATAAATTTAGCATGCCTTTCGTGCACAGTGCTTCTTCCGGGCGCAAAAGTTGCATTGTTTTTTGGACCCTAGTGGAAAAAACGATCTGAAGCAAACATTTTTCAGCTTGCTTACAATTTTCTCTCCAGCTTTCCTCTCCGCAGATGCTTCGGCGTAAGAGTTTTTTTCTATTTGGTCCTTTGGCTGTTAAGCATGATGCCATAAATGTGGTATGCGTCTGCTGCTACTTCACGCACCGTCATTGTTGATATAACACGACATAACATCATTCAGAGATTGCAGGTGTTTCAGTCAATAAGTGTATAGTATATTCAGTCGTAAAATATTATATGAGTGCCATGAGATCTCAATATAGAGAATTAATGTGAACAAAAGTTTTTACTTATACATAAATGCAATCATTGAAATGGGCCACGTGAAATACGCTTAAAAGGGGTACCTTCTGTTTAAGTAGTAGCTTTCATCTCTCATTCCTCTCTAAGGAACAGTTAAAAAATAAA